>JAEANM010013999.1:0-14179 GCA_017656035.1 Myanophis thanlyinensis | reverse complement strand
AGAAAGAAAGAAAGAAAGCTCTCCTCCAATTTCTGAGTTCCATGGGGAAATCATTTTTTCTATCCAATCCACAAACCCCTAATATATATATTTATTTTAATTTAGTTTAGTTTTAATACATTGTTATATTAAACTGCCCATAATCCAGTAAATAATAGCTGTGGCAAAAGAAAGCAAAGGTAGTAGCAATAGTAATAAGCGGCTTGAGTGCAAAGCCAAAACTTCTGGAGTATCACTTGAACACCTCCGGCATTGACAAAATCAGCATCAGTCAATTGCAAAAGACAGCTTTACTTGGAACAGCTTACATCCGGCAATGATACCTTTAACACCCTCAAAATCCCAGGTCCTTGGGAAGGATATGTTAGGTGGATAAAATCCAGTCTGAACATCTAGCGGTGTGACCAGCTATTAAAAAAAAATCTGCACATTTTGTATACACTCTTTCTGAGGGAATCACTTTACACAAGCTCTTTTCTTTTCATATATCTTTTAGAGCAGGGCTGTTAAATTTGCATTGTCACGGTGTTGTCACATGACGTAGCCTGACTTTTTTCCCTTTTGCTAAACTGGGCATGGGCATGGCCAGCGCGTGATGCATCCAGCTTGCAGGCCGCAAGTTTGACACCCATGTTTTAGAACTTGCTATGAAATCCCTGGTGCTTGCAGGCATTTTATTCCCTGATTAGGACATGCCTACTGCCCTTGGGTCCATAGTTCAACTAGGACTACGATTGCTAGCTGATGTTAGATGGTACCAAAAAGCCAGGTTTGAACTCCATAGCCCTTGCTTCTCCTGGGCCAGAGTGAAGTGAGAGCATTGTGTGTGTGTGTGTTTGGGTGTGTGGGTACACATGTGTCTGTGATTGGGAGAGCTGCAAAGGGGGAAGAAGGCACCTTGTCACATTTGAGGATGGTGTGTGTGGATACCCAGTTTGATCCAAGAGCTGGGGAGTAAACTTGGTGCAGAGTTGCCTTTAGTAGTCAATTCTCTGTTTCTCTTGCAACTGGAAAAAGCCCAGCTGAGGTGGAGAGAAGTTGGCTTTCCTTCTCCAGCAAAGTGGCAAGAAGGAGAGCATTGGGAGAAGGGAAAAAATCTTCTATAACATCTGGCTTTACAAATGAAGACTGATGAATACTCTTGGAATAAGAACATAGACTCATAAGGCTGCAAGGGATCTCAGAGGTCTCCTAGTCCAACCTCTTGCTCAAGGCAGGAGCATTATAGCACCCCAGTCAAATGTTTGTCAAGTCTATTTATGCACCTCATTTAATTAATTTAACATAATCATTAAAGCATTTCAGGTCTCTATTTCTCTCCCCTTCAAGCAATGATAGGCTCTTCTATTTGCTAGCAAGCCTGATTATGGGTGTGGGATAGGAGTTGGCAGTGGGAATAGCAAGTTGATGTTGGTTCAATTTTATAAAGTAAACCACGGATTGTTCACATATTCACTCAGCAATGAGTAAAGGTCCCATTTCTCTCTCTTGCAGCAAAAGTAACAATTTTTGTGTCCTTATCAAGGTTAATATATGCAACTCACAATGGGGACTGTGACATTGAAAATTATATAATAATTTTCAGCATTTAAATGGCCACAAGATTCCAGACAAGCAGTTGTTAATAGCAAATTTAAAAAGGAACATTTGTTGCCATTTATTGATCATTTGGAGTTTTGCAGCCCAGATTTGATAGCCCTACATTAATTTAAGTTCATCTTTTTTGCATGTTGATGCAGGAAGTGTGAACCGTGCATAAGCATGGAAGAATTTAGATCAAATGGATTCATGTCCTCTTTTCTTTAATTTATTCACATAAGCAAAGCTAGGAAATCAGGAAATGTGCAATAAATGAGATGTCTAATTAACCATTCAAAATTAGTTTACATGAATCACTTATGGCAATTAACAATCAACTAGACATGAGAGCAACAGAGAGAACATACCTGAATAAGAAAACACTTTCAAATCAATGTCAAAAGCAGACTTAAAAGGAATTAAAAAAAAAAACTTGAAAAAACTTTAAAGCTTAACTTAATTTTTGGCTGGTAAGGCATCACAGCCTAGTTTATTTTATGTTCTTGAAATCATATTGATATTGTATTATTTTCAAATATAATACTTCTGTTTTTTGGTAGTAATATTGTTGTCATTGTTTGGCGTTCTTTTGCGTTATGTTCAGAACTTTTTATTGTTCTTTAAAATTTGAATGCAATGAGAATTCTAGCGGTCATGGCTCTACCACATTTGGAGGACGCCATGCTGGTGAAAGAAGCAGGGGTTGCTGAAAATAGACATTACTGATTGGCTGGATCCCTGGACAAATATATTGCCACCTTAAAAAAAAAGATCCTGTAATATTGTCATAAGAGCAAGACAACATGAGATAGAAAAGGTACCCTGCGATACTACTTTCTTTGATATTGCCCCCAGTTGTAACAACACCAAGGATAGCAGTGGTGAACTTCAAATTTTTTTTACCACCGGTTCACCAATGTGAGAGGCGCAGGCGCACAGCTTCCAGAAAGCACTGTTGAATGCTGTTTCTCTCAGCTACCCACAGCACTTTTTGGATGGAAATTAGAGGAAAGCAGCAGATCACAGCAGCTAAATTGGTAGTTCTCCCAGCAAGAGCAGCAACAGCAGAGAGAAGGCGTCCTTTGGAATTTAGCAGCTGCTTTCCTCTAAGTCCCATCTGAAAAGCACTGGGGGAAGCTGAGAGAAAAAAGCAGCCATTTTGAGTGGCCAAGAGAGCGAGGCCAAACGCCAAGCGGCCGAGCAGCCACGTGACCGGGGCTGAGTGGCTAAGCAGATGGGGTGAGCGCTGAGCAGGCGGGCAGGGTGAGCAGTGAGCCAGCAACTAGGCAACCAGGCGGGTGGGGGCAGGGCCGGTCAAAGCCAATTTTGCTGGTTCTCCGAACTAGTCAAAATTTCTGCTAATGGTTCGCTTGAACTGGTCCGGACTGTTGAATTTCACCTCTGAAGGATAGGCAGAGCTTTGGACCTCAACTCCTATTAAGGGCTCATAGGAGTTACAGTCCAAAATCTGGTGCTCTGCCTGTCTGTTCTTGTACATGCAATTCTCAAATATGTTTACCCAGAGAATATCCCATTCCAAAAGATGGCAGTGCAGCTGAGCAGGGCAATCCTAAATTTCTTTATTTATTCTCATAGTCCAATGGGACTTTCTCCTAAGAAGGGTGAGAGGAGCATAGGTAGACTGTAGATCACGGGTGTCAAACTCCCAATGACATGTTGTCATCATGTGAAGTATCACAACTTTCCCCCCTTCACTAAAACAGGCTGGGCATGGCCAGTGCATGACACATCTGGGCTATGGGCCGCAACTTTGACAATCCTGCTGTAGATTATCAATCCCAATTTGCACAGAATACTGTGATTGCCTGTGGTAAATGTGGGTTCTGGTTGTGCATGTGGCATTTTGACAAAATGTGCTCAGCTCTGTTCTTAATATTAGCAGGTATGTTTCATGTGGAGCAAATAGTTTTGAAAATAGTGATGATCATAAAGCAGGGATATCCAACTTTGGCAACCTTAAAATTTGTGGACTTCAACTCCCAGAATTCTGGAAGTCCACCATTTCAGTGTTGCACCTGGAAGCTAATATACATGTTCCCCTGCTGAAATCAGACCAAAAGGGTTCAAGTTAATTTGTTTCAGGATTCTTTGAAGCTGCACTATTTTTTCCACCTGTTCTTAAAAGGGGAAGATTGGAGACAAGGATGAAAATTGTCCAAAAAGTTGGGTCCAATAGTGACTTCTTTGAATTGGTACCTCTTTAAGAGATGACTGAACAACCTACTCTTCAAGGATGAATCTACTGCCACCAGGACCCAATCACATCTATTTCATTAATCTGGATCCAAAACACAGGTGGTCAACAATATTGTTTGCTTCACCAGGGCTAACAAACTCATCTCAGATAACCAAACCAGACTAGGTCTCAGTCATCTTCCTGGGACCTCAGGACTGAAGTATAGCTTGAAGTAAATCCAAGCTCCTTTAGCCAACAGAGATCTAACTTATTCCTTCTCAGTGGAATTGCTGGTGAAATTTTGATTCTTCCTGTACAAATAAGAGACAGATATATTTTAATAGGGCTACTGGATAGTACAGGAAGTACAGTACTAGATAACTATCTATGGACATCATGAGAGAAATACTGCTCTTCTACTTTTCTATAAACCTTCATAGCAGCTCTAGGTTGTCCTTGTTTGGGTTTATTTCTTGTGGTCCACCAATAACAGGCATTTCTTCTCCTATTTCATCTCCTTCAGCTTCTTTGTAAGCCAAAGGAAGCCCCAGTATCCATGAGAGGAGAGAGGCAGCTTAGTGCAATCAAGGCCCCAGCCACCCTTTCATTCCAAGTGGTGACTAAGGGCTTAGTTGAATGATATCCCTGAGTTGAGGATGTCCCTAAGTAGGCCTTCAGGGACATCCCAAACTTTTTTTCTGGAACTTTTCTTTAGGCATCTTAAGTGGAAATCAGAAACCGACCTTACTATAACATGGGAATAATGGTGATCCTACCTCAATTCCACATGCTGCTGTCAATGCCCAAACAAGGAAAACAGATCAGGTGTATGATCACCGTTATGTGATGAGTCCTCAATAACCTGGAACAGACCTAAAGTTGACGTATGTAGTGGCCATGACATCCCAAGCTACCTCAACTCCACCCTTAGAGAAGGCAGATTGAATTACTGTACTTCAAACAATATACCTGAGAAAATCTATTGCCAATCTAGCCATGGAGCCAAGATGTTCAGATAGGAGACTCATGCAGTGGAGGAGGGGTTGTGGTGGTATAACAACTATCTTAAAGGTCCCTAGAGCCCAACTGAAGAAACAGGGCTTCATATCCAATTATCCGTGAAGCAGTGCCTCTGAACACCGGTAGTATATCCCAAATGACAATGGCTTTGACACCCAAGTTCCTGCCTGATGCTATCCCCCCAAACCAAGATAAGTACGTCTCTGAGAGGGATACTCCCCACTCCTGTCCCTCCAGATTCCATGAGTATACTTCGTGTCAACCTCATCTATGATTTAACCACAGATGAGAGAGGCCTTATTATAAACAAATGTTATTTTGATCAAAACTAATTGCCAAGCAAATTACAGTGCTCTTTAATTCAGGGTGGATTCAATCTTCATATCCTCCTGCTGACACAAGATTTCAAGTAAAAATAAAACCAAATGAATATGGAAATTTCTCCTAAAGTGAAACATCATAACAAGGATAGGAAAAGTGTTTCCTTACTTAAACCAACTTCTTTTCTGTTGCGATAGATTTGCAGATACAGAAATGGATTTTGTAAGAGTTAGCCAATCTTTATTAGTGAGAGCTACACTCCGGTTTCAGATTTAAGTTTGGAGAACTTGTAGGTTTTCCAGCTAGCCGGCCTGGCCTGACACCTCAGAGTTATTTTAATTGTGGTTAGTTTAATTTTTAACTTTAATCTTAAATTTTATAATTAATTTTAATATAATTTTAACTATAATTTTAAAATATCAGCAAATCTAATTATTTTATATTGGTTTTTAATTGTTGTCTCTATGTATTTTACTTGCTGTGAACCGCCCCGAGTCCCTCGGGAGAGGGTGCGGTATATAAATTAAATAAATAAATAGGTTGTCCTGAATACAGACACTGGGTGATATTTTAGCAAGTGTTCCTCTCAGACTGAACTGGTTCAACTATTATAAACTTTTCCTGAGCTTGTCAGCTGGAAAGCTAACAGCCTGTGCTGTGCAAGGAGATGTGCTCCTGTTCCTTGCCCCAGCTCCTGCAAACCAAACCTAGCAGTTTGGAAGCATGCAAATGTGAGTAGATAAATAGGTACTACTTTGGTGGGAAGGTAACAGCGTTCTGTGTGCCTCAGCATATGTAGTCATGCTGGCCACATGACCATGGAAGTATCTTCGGACAACGCTGGTTCCCTCAGTTAAGAAACGGAGATGAGCACAGTCCCCTAGAGTAAGACACAACTGGACAGGGAAAACTTTACCTGTACATTGGTAGCATTAGGAATAATTGGTTACTGAGAGAAAATAAACTGTTGGAATAGATAGGCCTTTGGTCGGATTCATTCTCTCTGTCTCTGTCTCTGTCTCCGTCTTGCCCTCCCTCTCTCTTTGTGTGTTTGCAATTTTGTTCGGCTTTTTCAAAGCTTTTATTTATATTTTTGTTGAATTTATAAAAATGCAGAAATGACATATGAGTTCTTTAAATGAACAAGAAAATGATTCCTAAACTATCCAAGGCATAAAGGGATCACCAAACATGAGGATTGTAATAACACTTTATTTGTATTATCAGCCAATGTTTTCTGTCAAAAAGGCTCTCAACGGGATACATATAAAGCAAAGGAAAAACAGTGCTCATTTCCACTAATTTATTTTTAATGGATATATATATAGAAACATAAAAGTTCACTTTCTGGGTTATTAACAACAATATTACTTAAGAGAAAGTACATCTAGTACAGCATTAACTTTCTATATTACATACCCCACAATTGCTGCCTGATTAATTCCACAATCCAGAGAAGAATGTGAGCCACGGTTTTGAAGTGGAAATGCTTACAAGTTAATGGGGCTCAGAGAGAGGATATGGTGACTTTGAGAGGGACTTGGCCTCCTCCTTCACAGCGTGAACCTATCTTTGCTTCCTCTCCAGTGCAGTGCCAAGTCTTTGACCAGAATATTGTCACAGGGGCTTTTCAGGAATATGAGGCTTGACGGACATCTCTTCTTAGGGAGGTAAGGTAAGCATCACTCCGCAAAACTTTCCAAATTACATGTGTGAAGTATAGTTCATGGGGTGGCTCTCCTGACCAGAGGGATCTGAAATGGGCAGAGGGTTAGTGGTTCTTTTTAAGAGAGCTAACCATAGTACAATAGAGATATTACTGGCCCAAATGCACACACACAGACACACACACACTTGGGACAGTCACATTTTGGAAAGCCCTGAAACTGTATCTGCATAACATAATTTGCCAGTAACCACACTCATTTCCAAAGAGTTGTGCAAACGACAAGGGGGTCGCATGAATCCCTTTTGTGACCTTCTGACAAGCAAAATCAATGGCGAAGTCATATTTACTACAGCCATGCTACTAGCTTAACAACTGCAGGGATCTACTTAACAACCTGTGGTAAGAAAAGTCAAAAAACGGGGCAAAATTCACTTACAAATTTCTTAGCAACCAAAATTGTGGGCTTAACTATAGTCAAGGACTACCTGTAGAAGGCAGGGCTGACCTGATGTTTTGCTCTCTGAGGTGGAATGATGCTCACAATTTGAGAAGCCAACAGGACAATTTAAAGGGTCCCAGGAAGCCCAATTACAGACACACTGCTGAAGAATGTCTATCAGGGCTCAAGCTGACAAGGGAGGAACCAAGTCAGACATAACAGTAAACATTGAGCTGATGTCTTTGACTCTCAAGACAGGGGAAATATGTCCCAAAGTCCACAGAGTAAAAAAAACGGGAGGAAAAGGGCTAGGTTTTAAATCCTGGCATAAAGATAAAACTTAATTTCTATATGCTGCCTATATATTAGTTCGTTCCATTGGTGCAGCTAGTGTCCACCTAAATGGACAGCCACGAACTCATTGGGCTGGTTAGCCTGTGCTGTTCTGAGAGCAGCTGTGGGGTTTCTCCCTCAGTGTTTGGGGCTGCAGTCAATGTGGGCAGTGACTTCTAGAAGGATCTGGAAAATTTTAGATAGGGACGGTAGGTAGATGCAGATCTTATTAATCAGATATATTAACAAGTAGGACTTCTCCATGGATGGGGTAAATCATAATAAAACTTGGTTTGCAGGCCAAGGAAACTAAAGAGTCTAACCCTCCTGATGCAAAAGTTATAAACCATTTTAACTAGAAGCAATGCCATACATACACACATAAGCATCAATTTTGGTCTCTGTCTGTATAAAACAGATAACACTTATGAGTATTTGGCAATCATGGCAGATCCTTTTATTAATCTGGCTTGCAAGCACAGTTTAAACCTTTGGCCCGGAGTTAAATCCCATGTTTGCTTGTGGTGGACTAAGTAGGCATGGTGTCAGATTAGAGTTTAATTTGGAACACCTTAATTTATCCTTTTTCTTGCATTGGTAAAACACTGTTTCTCTGAGTTTTGCACAATAAGAATGGGTGGTGGGTGGTGAAGACATTCACACAGAATTTGATATAATCACTCAGCACACTCACTGTTCCAGCGTGAGTCAGGCCTAGTTCCTGGTGGCTGCTGCAGATTATCTTCAGAGGTAAAGAAACCTTTAAAAATAGCCAGTCTCTCCTCCCTGCTCAGTCTCTGGGGACATAGGACGTAGTTGTAAATTACAGAAGCCAAGATCGCCCCTATGAAAGGTCCCATCCAGAAGACCTGCAGAAAGAAGCAAATGAAAAGCAGCTTTGAAGAATACTAAAATGTTGCTTCATCAGGTTAGAATCCTTTGTATACCTTGGGTTATATTATATTGTTCCATTGCTAGACAAACCACCATGAAGCAGATCTGACCCAAATATATTGACACGTAAGAAGAACCAGTTATTTCTTCCAAGGTGCCATGGTTCCATTTCCTCCACATAATTCATGTCAAAGTATGTTCTGAAGATAACAGCTACAGTTCTCCCTCTGATGTTCATATTCTACTTCTAGAACAGATTTCATACTTAGCTAATACTTGGCTATTTACTAAGCAGAATATATTTATGAAGTCCTTGGTGCTCTCTGACCTTGGATGTTTTTTTGCTGATGTTTCATTACCAAGCTAGGTAACATCATCAGTAGGGGAGTGGGATCTGCCCTGTCCATGTTGGTAGGAGTGGCCAGTGGTTTCTTGACAATATATTTGCTTATCTCAATCAACCATCTGAAACATGAAGACTTGTAAATGCTGACATCATTAGAGCAAAAATTAGATTGTAGAACTAGAATCAGAGTCACTGTGTAGCACAGGGTTTTATTTTAATTTTTATGTCTTGGGGCCGTGGTGGCGAACCTATGGCACAGGGGCCACAGTTGGCATGCAGAGCCATCTTGCTGGGCACACAAGCTGTCGGCCAACTTACCTCCAGCTGAGCATGCACATGCGATTGCACATGCATGCAGGCACGATTGCAGAGACCCAGCTGGTCTTCGGGCCTCCGCTGTGCATCACGCGATTGCAGCAGGAAATCCAGCTGGTCTTCGGAGCTCTCCTGCACATGCATGTGATTGCCCATGTGTGCATGAGTGCCTGTGCACAGCATGCATGCATTGCACGTGCAAAAGCTGCATGCATGTGCAGATGGTGCGGTTGCACATGCAGCACGCATGGAGGAGCTGCACACAAGTGTGGATGGCACGCACAAAGCACGTACTTTTCGGCACTCGGTAAGTAAAAGGTTTGCCACCACTGCCTTAGGATCAAGGCTTGACCCTTTGCCACTGCTTCGACAAGTCCCTGCAGTTTGCTTGGCAGCATTTTTGGAAGTGGTTTGCCTTTACTTCCTTCCTCAGACTCTCTAAGGTCTGAGAGAGAGAGAGGGTCTAGCCCAAAATCACTTAACTGTCTTTGTACCCAAGGTAAAATTTGGACTCACAGCCTCATGGTTTCTAGCTTGATAGCTTAATCACTACATTAAATTGGCTTTCAGAATACGATTAGGGGTATTATTTTTGGAGCAAAGGGAAATGGCACAACAATAGCTCATAAAGGCCATCGTGGATGAGCATTATTTGTTTGAAGGCCTGTCTAAAATTGAAGAACTGTAAGAAGACAAAGCAGAATGAAACTGCCTGTCTTCAGGGAGCACTGGACTAATTAAATACTCTATACACACAAGCGACTTGAACAGTTTCCTCCACTATAGCGGGTGCATTGAACATTTGATGAAATAACAACTATTTCTAAACATTAGCTTGTGAATACCGTACATACTGGTGTCTTGCTTATCCTCTGCACCAGTTGTATATTTGCTTATTTTTGATGACAGCTCCCCATTCCTATGACTCAACTTCAAAGCAAAATCTAGATTATTCAGGACAAGTCTTTCTCATAAATTGATTAGGTCCCTTATAAGCATTTGGTGCTGGTAAGTGAAGAAAACCTGTTTTTTAAGTGATGAAATTATCTTGGTTCAGGCCCAGAGAGCTTGAAATAGGACTGCAGTAGTCTTAGATTGGCAAATAGTTAATAAATTTGTATGCTGCTGACTCTCAACAATTCAGGGCCTTCTAAGGCTTTTCCCTGCTTTGTCTTCATTACTGATTAGGATCTTCAACCTTGCTACTGTTTTCAAAATCTTCACATGTAAACCAGGGTTAAGACTCTTGACAAATAGAGTATCTAATGGATGGTGCAGGAAGGAAGTTTATCAGTGAAGAAAGTTTGGTGCGAAGGAAGTTTATGAAATCTAGGCTAGCAGTTGAAGATCTGGGCCCAGAGTCTGCAAGGAGAATCTTACCCAGTGAAAAGGACCGAATGTTCCCAGTACGACAGCAGGGGCAAAGGATCTTGCTGGATTTATGGAGCAGCCAGTATAATAAATCTGTTAAAGGAAGAAAAGGCATTAGTTTAGATTGGTAGTACTCGTCTGTCAGGAGACTAAAGTAATGTTTCCCAATGCCTGGACTTCAACTCCCAGAATTCCTCAGTTTGCTTAACTATTGCTAACAATTCTGGAAGCTGAAGTCCACATATCTCAAAGTTGCTCAGCTTCTTGAGAAACATTGACTTCAAGTATTCTATTTGGTTGTTTTTTTTTACTTTCTCCCCCTTATTATTGCCTCCTTTGCAGAGATTCTTTGCCTCATTTAGATCACTGCTGGGATATTTCACATTTCTTATTGCCCATTGCAACAACATTTGTATGTAAGTTATTTACATACACTTCCTTGAGTTTTCTCCTGTGGATATAAATTTGAGATGATCTTGATATTTGGCATCCAACACTACTTCCTTTCAGTACAACAGTGGAAGCTGTGTTGACCCCTATCAGAAACATGCAGGGTTGCCATGTATGCACCCATATAGGGAATAGCTGTCTGTATGGAGGGATCTCATATAAGGGAGCAAAGGATTATATGCCAAATCCAGTTTACTGACAATACATTATGAAGTTGAAGTTATTTATTTGTAGGAGCATCTAGACAGCAGACTGGGAAGATCCATGAGGCATCTGGTCATAATTGCCCACATTATGTGAGTGGTTTTGAAATTCTATTGAAAATATCAAAAGTATTTCTAAATTTGCATGCATACATATAAATTAGATCCTGCCTTCACTTGGCCTGCTTGTTAATGCTTTCCTTTAATACTGCATGCATTACAATGTCACATATTTGTAAATATAATACGAAAGATGGAAACAAAATCATCATTCCAGCATACATGTTTATTTGGTTAGAGACACATTCCAACCCTTAAGAAGTTGATGGAAATTGAAGGGAAAAGGAAACAGTCCTGCAAATAAATCCAACTACAATTAACTACTGTTTGCTGAGTTTCATCTCTGCACTTTAATAACAATATTAAGACAGGCCTATTCTACATGGGGTTTCTGAATCAATGGTGTTGGTTATATTGATTTCTGAACTGAATTGTTTTGATACTAATTAAGGATGTGAGAAATTTCATCAGCTGTGTCAAAACATCTGTGGCTTCTCAAATTTGCTCAGTGTTTAGCTTCTACAAGTTTTTCTTTCAACAAGTTTGAATCGGAACTGATCTAGAGTCTCTCAAAAGCATTTGGCCTTCTATTCAGCCTCCTCAAGTAAAGCATAGCTTAAAAAACAAACAAACAACTTTTGATAACCTCGAAATGTCACATTATAAAAACAAAATCAAACAAGGCAACACAAGAGTGACACCCCCCTTCTTATTCTCATAAAATCTTACCTAACTCTTCCTGCCCTCTTTCCTTCATCTTTCTTTAATAGGGAGATGGCTTCTGCTGTGTTTCCTACAAGTGAATCCTTCTGCTTAGTAACTTGTAAAGAATAAAATGAAGGGACTCACCCCAACAAGATGAGCCATAGAAACAGCCAGGCCGATAGACAACGCTGCATAGCTCCTGCTCTCTCTCCTGCGCTTATCAGTTACAGAGAAGATGCACATAACCACAGAAAAGGTTAGAATTATTTCAATCAGAAAGGCTTCACCTGAAGATACGTCTTTGGGGACCTGCCAAAGTGTCAGAAAGGAGAGTTAAAGGAACAACAACAACACAGGTACAACACAAACAACTTGTTATGGTGTCCTTGTAAATTTCCCACCAACACAGTCTTGGTGTTGTCTTCCCAAAGATAAGTTACTAGGAAGTAAACTCCATTGCATCAGAGGAGGACGTCATTCTCCCCTCCCTCTTTTTGGCTGCAGGGTTTTGTATGCAAGTGGAATTCTTCAATAATTGTTGTAGAAGTAACACCTTTTTTTTTTTTAGACGAAAGAGTTTCCCCAAGTGTGAGTGGCTGACTGCTGATTCAGTCATAGGAGGACCACGGAAGGCATCTCAGCAGCGGTAGACTTTCTTCCTTGCCACTGCAGGGCCATCTTTGTCTATAGACTTCCAAAGGTGGTCAGCTCCCTTGCTTGGGTCTTCTTTAATTAAACCACACAATGCCTCTGTTCCCTCTCCCACCCCCTCTGCAAGGAAATCTCAAAAACTACAACTTCTTTCTAATACTCACAAGTCCTGTATACTGGCTTTACATATAAAGGTTCTACATCACAGTTATGCATAATAATTTTTGTGATTACCTTTCTTTTTTTTAAAGGAACACATCTCACGGCCTAAATACACGTCAACTCTAAATGCTCCCAATAAGGCCAGATTGATGCTTCTGTTGTGCAAAAGTTGCTTCAGAAAGGAATTTTGGAAAATCAGATCCTGCTAGAATCACACCCTATTACCTTTTGGTTAATGCCTTAGGAGAGCACCCAGATAACTATACCATAGGGTCTTTTGGCAAAGTCAGAGGGGCTCTTAAAGAATTGCCTGTTTGTCTTATGTTTATTCATTGACCCAAAGCAATAAATTGGGAGTCATGCATACAAGCTTCTTTCAAATTAATTGGCAAAGAAAGACTTACCTGATTGGCAAATAGTGTTGAGCGGACATCTCCGGGTGTCACCGAATAGATGATTCCTGCACCAGCAAGGGCTCCCAGCACCTGTAGGATCATATAAAATACAAAGCGGACGATGGAGATCTGGTTCCCCACAAAGTAGGCAAGGGTGACAGCTGGGTTGATATGTGCACCGCTGATAGGACCAAAGATATGAATTACGGTTGTGATGGTTAGTCCGAAAGCCAAAGAAATCTGGAGAATGCTAGGCTGTTCCAAAGGCCACTTGAAGGATGAGCCCAAGGCAATGCAGAGAAAGATTGCAGTTCCTACAAATTCACTTAGAACAGCCCAGGCAAATTTGGGGCTCAGAATCTCTGCTTGTCTTTCAGTAGTAGTAGCCATGGCTGGTGCAGTAGACACCGAGTGGGTGTTTACATGGAATTTGTAGGCACCACGAGCAAGGAGTAAATTTGCGGGGCCATGCTGCATGCATTTATAGAGAGAAAGGGATGGGTTTAACCAAGTGTAGGTGGGGCCAAAGAGAAACCTGTCAGTCTTCCTCAGGGTAATTTTGGAATCAGGACTACTGTATTTTGAGGTTGACATATCCCATACAATTTCCGTAGCTAATGAGAAAGCCCTAAAGATTGGGGGAAGAAGGGGGCATTCTTCTCAAAGCATTAGCCTGTTTTTGAAAAGTCTTTTAGAATTATTTCAGAGCATTTATAAGATCATAGAATTGTAGGACTGGAAGGGGCCTTGGAGGTCTTGAAGCAAATAAGATAATTCATTGCCTTTCTTTTCATTCTCTGAAAAGTGGGAGTTCTCATACTTTATTTTGTAGCATGCAAGTAAATGCAACCATATGCATTTAGATGCAGTGTATAAATCTTTGTCTAGGACCATTACAGACCTGTGGACCTTCCGGTGCGCATTAAAGACCCATTTGTTCCAATAGGCCGGTCTGGCTGAACATTAATTTTTGGGGTTTATTGGTTTTTTTAAAAAAATTAAATTTTATATAATTTTAAATTGTTAATTTTTTAATTTATATTTTAAATTTATTTCTGTATTTTAAGTCT
>JAEANM010013998.1:0-14180 GCA_017656035.1 Myanophis thanlyinensis | reverse complement strand
TTATCTGCTGTGAACCGCCCCGAGTCCTTGTGGAGATGGGGCGGTATATAAATATGATAAATAAATAAATAAATAAACATGTTGTGGCCATGGCATAAAATTATGGCTCTGTTGATTCCACAGTGTGCCCAAGTCTGTAGCCAAACTGTGACATGAAATGTACTATGTAATACACCATTTGTGCTATCCAGCTCTTAGACTGCTATTGTGAGACATCACAAAATTTGGATTGCGTAAATGGGATGGTTCATAAGATCAGCATTTTATCTTAAACTGGCATCTTTTATTTTCAGCTAGCAGAAGGTTAAAGGTCATAAGAAATGTGATATTCAGCCAGAATGGCTCCCTGGGTCCTTAATTATTGAATAGCTGTTACCATGGAATATTATATAAGAATTATTGATAGGAGGTAAGAGATTGGTGTTGATGAAGCATTAACTGGATGAGCTGAGCTTCTGAAAGAAAGGTGAAATTGAAATCTAGCAGTCCAATAATCAAGGAAATATCGGCTTATTAATTCATATTTCTTCATCATATAATGACTTTGATTTTTCATCTGATAGAACATTTATGTAGAACAAATGTTTGGAATTCCGTTCCAAAATGGATCCTCAAGAACATAACTCTGGAGTGTGTGGGAATGCTAATTAGAAACAAGAAACATGCTATGAAGGCATGGGTTAACCTCAGGAGGTTACTCTCTGAATTCATACTTATTTGCTTATATTTTTCAAAATCTCAAGGCCTAGTGACAGGAGTGCAGTGGACTCCTGTCAAAGGAGTGACAACCAAAAGTGACACTAAATTGTAAAAGATAGACCTAAAGTTATAGACTGAAGAAAGGTAAAGAGGATACAGAATAGCTTCTAAGGCATGGCCTTCCCCAGACTTATACTTAGGCTATTGGAATTGCTGCAATAAAATGTAATTCCATAGGCATACCCAATCCTTTTCTGTGGTCTATCTTCTTCCCAGCTTGATGTGAACCTTATCAAGGAAGTCTACTCCTTTTACTCTTACATAGTCACTGTCTACAGTGCCCTATGGCGATACATCAGTCTTTTTTTTGTCTTCTATTATCTGTCCTTCTTTGTTTTGTTTTTTACTGGAGTGTTGCTTACTTTGGAACAATGGAGTATATATATCATACAACTGTATAAAGATGGTAAGATGTAGTGACACAAACATTTCTGAAAGGGTCAAAGTCTTAAGGAGGCTGTATTTCTGGCTCATTCAGTTGTGCATCTTTATAGTAATTAGAACTTGCCATATTTGGGTAAAACATATACTTGATTTTTGAGGAGAGGGGGAAAGTGACCACCTAAAAACGCTTCAAATGAATAAATAAATAACCCCATGTAAAATAGGAGATATGACATGATGATAATGAAGAATGATGAATATGATAATTTTAGTTACATTGTTTTATATCAGAATTGCAACAGAAATTATTAACAATATTGATTTTGTGTGGCACTCTACCAGCTTCAATATTAGAATGTCATTCACAAAACCTGGCAACCTCATTCAACCTTCACCCTAGACTGCTATGAATAAAGCTCCCAAAGCAAACCCTTAATGAGACACTGCTATTTTCTTTTTTTTAATACAAATGTAAAATTATGATTTGCTAATAGGGTATTTCAGTTCCCACAATAACATCTCTTTTAAATTTTCTGTTCTGTATTAATAATTATAAGGTTTTAAAGAGAAATAATTGGGAGAGAAAATTTATTCATACACATGAAAATGAGGCTGCAATCCTCTGTGCACACTCACTCAAAAGTAACACAACTTTCTTTTGTAATTTAACATCTGTCTCTGGTTAATTTGCCACCCACCTCATCAAATGCGGTTTGTACTTTTCCCTTCTATCTAAGAAAATAGAATTGTGTGGTCACTTCCCTCCCACAATCTGAAAAACATGTCCGTCCCTCTCATTTCTAAGGCTTTTGAGGGCTTTTTTTTTTTTAAAAAAATAGGACATTGCCTTTAAAGACATTTAAGATCCTTAGATAGTTTTGCTTCTTGTGAAGCTCACCTGGTGAACAGATGCTTGGCTGTAGGTTGCAGGAAGAATGATCAGTCTGCTGTGACTGGTTACAGTTCTGACCTCTAGTTAAGGCAGAATTTCCTGTGATGACAACAGCTAGGTGCCAACTGGGAAAGAAGCCTTAGAACTGGTTGAATAAAGGACCTATCTGAGATTTATTGGAAATCTGATTAAGATATGTTCAAATATGGAGATACACTGAATCAACGGATAAACTTAGATTTTTCATATCCAGACAAACATATCTGTCACCCCCCCTTCTTTTTTGTCATGCTACACCACAACAATCTCTTTTCCAATACTGCTATAGTTCTCTTTGCAGCTGTAATGCCATTACCACTTTCTTCATTCAGTCTCTCTCTCTCTCTCTCTCTCAAGTATCGGAAGACTGCTATCATGTCACTCCTAGTCCTTCTGTTTGTTAGACTAGACATGCCCAGTTCCCTCTATATATATATTGGATTTATTAAAAGAGAAAACAGGATTACGCCTAGTAGCATAATAGTTATATTATGCCTCAAATGTTCATCTTTTCCATTGTACAAGTATAGATTTCCTTTCACTTGAACCCAAAAAACGGTGATACAGAGGGAGAAATCAATGGGTACACCTTCATGCGCCTTTGAGAACCTTTGATAAGTGGTCATTTTGCTATCTGTATATATCAGCATCACCTTTTGAGAAACTGCCCCCCCTCCCTGGTGTTGTCAGTGTAGTGGACAGTTGTGGTGCAGGTGCAGTGTGGACAATTCAGTCTTCTGTTGGAGTAGAGGAAGGAATGGAACCATGCTCGTTCCTGTGCTGCTAGGAAACTACGAGCTTATAAGGAATGAAGTGATATGTTTCTAGAAAGAGCTGGATAAGGGTTGCAACAATAGACACTTTAAATCTCCACAGAAGACCACAAACAAGCATTCATTTTTACAGATGGGGTCTAGAATTCAGAGATTTAAAAATCCTGAAATTCTAATATCTGGACCTCTCTGTCTCTCTTTTTAGTGCCAATAATGGTAGATGTTGCCCCATATCTACATAATATTATATTATTTTCCTCCACATTAATTGATCAGATATTAATTGACCTATGAATACAAGTTTATTTATTAAATGCATATCTTACCTTTTTACTTAACTGCAGGTAGCTGCAAAATCATATAATTTTGTAATTAAACCATCAAATGTAGAAGTCGGTTAAAAGCATATGGAAAAAGAGGAGCAACCAGCACTTCAGGGAACAAATTAGTTGCCAGAAGCCAGTCTGAATAAAAATATCTTTGCTGTTGAAAGGACAGCAGTCTAGTTTTTACCTTCTCTTTAATTTCCTTGAAACATTGAAGCAATACGCTCAGCTACCACTTTTAAAACATCTGACTATATATGTGACAGGGTAGACAAAGTGTATTACAATTTGTTAATTCACATCTGTTACTGAGAACATTTCTGTCATCTATTTTTTTAAAGGCAAAATTGTTTCTAGACTTCTGAGTTAGCTCAACCCATTTTGCTGCTCTATTCAGCAGCATTCTTAGGTCTTTAAGAAAAAAGACATTGCCTCATTAAGAGAATATGAAATTATATATAGGACAGACAAAAGTATAAATGCAGTGATTAAATAGATATGGATATTTTGAAAATGATATGTACGGTAATTGAATTCAGAGTAATGAGATAGATAAAACAAGGTTGAGGAAAGTAGGGGAAGGGATAAAATGTTGAGACAATGTTGTTATAGTTATGAGATATGGAATAGAACAAAGATGAATATGAGATTGAACTTATTTCTGTATGGAGAAGTGATAATTCGGGATCTTGCTGTTCTCAAAAAAAAGACATACGTTTGTTTTTTGTTTGTTTGTTTGTTGTGGAAAATCCAAAATTTTATTTAAAAAAAAGAACCCTGATTGATCAAACAAATGCAGTACCAATTCTTGATAGTAAGGAGAGATTCTACCTCACAGTAGCATGGAAGTAAGACAAGTAATTCAGTTAGCAAAACTAATAATTAATAATTTTGGAGGCACTATACCAAATAGATGATCACTTACAAAGTTATGAAGAATTCCGCCATGAAATTCCTTATGCGCTATGAAATGCTGCTTCCTGGATCCCTCAAAAGAGAGAGAGAGAGAGAGAGAGAGACTTCAGTTGATTGCTCTGGCCTATGGGAAAAAGTAAATATTGCTCTGTTATCTGCCTTTTACTGTATCTCACACACCTTAGGGCTGAACCTAGCCATCCCAGAAGACATCTTCATCACCTCTTGCAAAAAAAAAATATAAAAAAAAATTGGGCCAGGCCATTTGAAAAAGACTAACAGCTTAAAACAATCTCTTTGGTTATATTGGTACATGCATTGATAAAATATTCTGGGATGGTAAGGCTGTTTATTTACTTCAGTTACCCCCATGAAAAATGAAATTACATTACTGATTCAGCACTAACAGTAGGCAGTAAAAAAATCAACGCTGCTTCTGTGGCTCCATCACAAGATGCACTGGTTTAAATCAAGATGAAATTTCAAATTTCATCCTGGCATAAGAGGCTTTTTTGTGTGAATGTGTTTCTATTTACACTTGACTAGAATTACATAGTACTCTGGAACAAAACTTATTCCATTAGAATGCCACTCCAAAACAGAGTGTTTATTGAAATTCATAGACCCAAAAGAAGAAAGAAAACACTGATAAGGAAAAAAAATCATGAGGAGCATCTTTCTACTTGTATGAGAGCTCCTGCCAAATACTTGGCCCCACCAGGAACCACAATATTGATTAAGTGCTAGTTGGATATCCTTTCACTTATTTTAGGCTCAGTAGGTGTTTATTTTACTTAGTTATATTAATTGTTATTTATTTTTAATTAAGTGCTGTTACTACAACCACTATTACTAAAAATTATTATAATAGGAGCCATTCCTCGTGATTTCCAGTTAATATACTTTGTGTTCGCTGAGCTAATTCAGGGAGAGGTTAGTTATAGTTCAGATAGCACTACCTATCTAGAAGTTAACAGATGCTTTAATCTTTTTATATCTTAAATTGTCAAAACAAACAAACAACCCAACAAAGCCCCCAAATCAGAATTCAGCTTACACAAAAAAAGACAGAAATCAACAAATGTAGCAAATATTACTGGCAATTCTGAAAATATATTTTTTAATATTTCTAAATGTTGTTTTTAGTTTTTTAGGAATTAGCATCATGTTTATAGACATCAGCTAATATTTCAAATATTATTATATGTTTTATCAAGGAATCTATTATATTTTTCTTTCTAATCTGATCACAGAGGTCTAAACATTTATACTTTTGGTTATATGACTAAAGAGGAGATTGAATGTTAACTATACAATGTTACTCATGACATTGCTATGTTGACCATTTGTAAAGCATCAATATTATTTGGATGCATCATTTCAGCAACCATGTTTGCTCTCTCTCTATATATATATATCTGAAAATGTACATTAATTATAAAGCTGTCAGGTAGTGTTGAAATAACTATGGCAGATACCAAATTGTGATGTTGGCAGTGAAATTTGTAACTTTCACATCAAGTAAAGTAAAAAATGACCTGTAAGTACTCAACATAAATCCTCAATAGTTATTTCACAATATGTTCTGGCATTCCAGGTTCTTAATTCCATGTTAAGATTTTTTTCTATAAGATTTCTACAAAAGCATAAAAGCAAACCAAATTGCATATGCAAAACGAAACTATAAATAAGAAAGCATTGCATGTGAAAAAAAAAATCATGATTATTTTTCTGTTTTTAGTAAAACATAATAAATTCCTTTAAAAAAAATATGATTGTAATGAAAGGTAGCTAATATATATTTGGTATATATAAAAGCATGCTGCACTCATGCTCCCCATGTTCCAAAGCAGATCATCCAAAACATTAGTAATCCTGTTTTTTATTTATATACAGGCATACATACATACATATGTAATACTGGGAGACTAGAGTTTGTCAAAAAGCTCCCATAAATTGCATCTTATTGAATAATAGTTTTTACATTTGAAACCAGGTTGAGCAAATATCTTAGAAGGAAAACTTCCCATAAATAATGCAGTTATTTGGATTTTATTTTTACATTAGAGTGCAATACATACGTGTTGCACAAAAGATAAACTTTCTGCTGCTATTCATTCTATGCTATTCGTCTCAGGCTAGTCCTGTTATTGATTGAGCCACACTAAAAAAACTTCCTGATTGTTTGGGCCATTTATCATTGAAAGGATATCTTTATCATATTGTACAGCATAGCTTGTTCAACTCCTGAGTGGGATCCAAATTACTGAGATCTATTTTGTGTGTGTGCTTTAGTTGTGTTGTATGAGCACAAAGGAGAAGGCAGGGATCGTAACTGGGGGAACAGGTCTGGCCTACTGGAGTTTGCTGTTCTGTGTCTTTTTCTGGCTTTGTCTACCCTGGGTTTACTAGGTATTAATTCTGATTCTGTGTTGTCTGCTGTGAAAGACAGCTGGGAATTGGCGCTGGTATGGCATTACCACATTGAGAATTGAAGACAGACAAATGTCCCTGTTTCAGCTGGCTGCCCAGCAAGATTATGTGGGGATGAAAACCCAGCAATTTGGAGCCAGTTGTGCTCTCCTGCTCTTTCTTTTCTGATTAGCATTTCTTCCATTTCCTGCTTTTGTGGACTGTGTATTCCAAGCACTGTGCAGTTTTGTAATAAGCTGGCAATTAAAAAAGAGTTGTAAAATAATAAAAAGATGGCTAGTATAGAAGGGAAGCAGATGAAGGTCAATGCAAGTATCCTGCCTTGTATTGAAGGCTCAGCACACAGAACATTTATTCAACTGGAGAGTGGAGAAAGACCAGGCATAGTAAAGCAAATGTAAATCTAAGCAGCGTACACCAAAAGAACCTAAAATGTGATGGTTGAGTAGTACTTCAACTCTCATGTTCAGATGCTGTAGCTTCCTGTGTTCTCTGATTGATTTGTGTTTGCCTTAATGATAACAGGGCTTTGGTTCTCACATAGCAGTTGCACTGGAGTCACTGGGAATAGAGAGTCCACATAAAGATTTTCTCTTTTTCTCTGTTGATAAGGCCAAATGCTGTACAAAAAACTCCATAATTTACATCTATACTACCATTTTTAAGGCAAAAATTTTTTTTTTTTTTCCATAGTATAGGTGCAAAATTCTTTCTAGTCAAGGTTACTGGTCATTTGCAACTTTTATTTTTGTTTACTAAACTTTGTTCTCACCTTCAAAGTTTGCAATGTTTTATATCCCTCAGTTCAAGTCCAACAATAATGTGAATACTGTAGGTAATTTTGCTAGGAGTAGAATTGGAAAGTATATATACACCCATACTTCTAGTTATGTAAATATATCTGTGGTACATTTATTTAGATATTTGATATACTGATAGTCCTCAACTTATGATCATTTGTTTGATGAGTGTTTAAAGTTATTAACAGTGCTGAAAAAGTGACTTACAGCCAGTCCTTGTACTTACAACCATCACAGAATCCCCATGGTCATGTCATCAGAATTTGTGCACTTGATATCTGGCAGATAATTATAATGCCTATGAAGTCCTGGGGTCACCTGATCACCATTTCACCATTTCAGTCTCTTTCCAGCAGTTTCTGACAAGCTAAGTTAATGGGGGAAACTGGATTATTTTAACAATCACGTGAGTCACTAACAACTGTGAAGATTAGCTTAATCTCTGCAGCAAAAAATGTCATAAAATCAGGCACAACTCAATGACTGCATTGCTTAGTGATGGACATTCTGGTCCCAACTGTAACTGTAAGTTAAGAACTTCATCCATCCATTCATTCAAGTCCCTTTCTAAGTGTAATTTTTTTTAACAAACTGATCTGAAGTTAATTCCAGGCTGTCTGGAATCCATCCAGACCCAGCTCATCTGTAATGTGTAAAAAAACAACAACACCCAACCCCACCCACCCCAAAGTTAACAAAATACTTACTTATAAATGTAGTCTTGGAGAGAAATAATGAAGGGAAAGCTGATGTCACAGGAGGGAATGGACTTAGTCTATGATCCCAACTCTTTTAAGCTCATTACTTTTAACCTTATGCTATTCCCGAACTAAGGGATGGATTAATCATATACTCTCTGAATGTTTGGGCCAGTGATGGCAAATCTTTTAGGCACTGAGTGCCCAAACTGTGCATGTGTGCGCATGCCACAACTGCAAGGCGCACACACATGTGCATGTAAAGCAGAGACCCAAAGACCAGCTCTGCTGGTGGGAGGCAGGGCATCCCAACACCAGCAGCTCTGCAAGAGGTGAGATCTTTTTCTTTCGTGAGCTTCTGTTTCTTTGTTTGCAGGGAAACTTCTGTTTCCCAGCAAACAACAGTGAGAAACACCACGTAGAAACGTGGTGGAGCTGAGCTGGGGCAACGGTGTGCATACCCATAGAGAAGACTGTGCGTGCCACCTCTGGCACACATGTCATAGGTTCGCCACCACTGGTTTAGGCACTTTCTTACTTTAGGTAAGAATTGAATTGTTCTATTATAAAAAAAAAGCTCTATTGAAAATGGCACAATAGCTCCACCTGTGGTCACTTGAATACATAATTGTGCAATGCATGTCATTGTGTATTAGTGTTGTGCAATTAATTCTTATTCACTCTGAATAAGCCGGGTGGTGTTCAGCTTTCCACCGAAATCTTATCATTCCATAAATGGCTATTTAAGAGATTTTAATCTCTAATATATAGAAAACATAGTGCAATAATAATTTGAGAAAGGAAAACTTATGGTTACAATTGGGTCGACCATTTTCATGTATCACAAAATCAGACTATCACTCTGTTGATATTCATGAAAGGATGAGATACAGCCTTTGCCACATTCTTTGCTTTGTTATGTTTGGACTGGCATTCAGTTCCAGTTTTTCTACAGTACTATCATTTTAAAGCACAGCATAAGATTGTGCTGTTATTGGTAAAAATCCAATGCTTGCGTTCTCTCTCTCTCTGCCTGGCCATTGTCCAGTCCTGCCCCCTTTCCCTCCTTATTAAAGTTCCCCCCTCCCTCCCTCCCTCCCTCCCACTTGCTTACATATGTTGACACATTGCCACCATTGAAACTCTGCACCATCCGTCTTATCACCTTCTCGATTTGTCTGTTACCAGAAGCTAAAAGCCTAACAGATTAATGATTCTTCACCAGAGTTAATTCCCCAACATGAATATGATTTTTTTCTAAGTTAGTCACTATTTTGGGGAGAAATTTGCTTCATATTAATTAGAGTGCTTCAGTAAACAAGAGCATTTACTTGGAGTTATATTAGTTTTGATAATGTACATACATTAGGATAATATGTAGGAAAGCACTGTAACCAGAAAAGCTTGGAATTCCTCTTTTAAATTGATTGTGAACTTGACTAAAATGACTTAAATTGAATTAAATGATTTAAATTGACTTAAACTCACAAGTGCTTTATGTGTTTCTCATAACTATCAGTCTACTTCACTATACTAGGAACACAAAAAGTACACCTCTTCAGTAATATTTCAGATCATAATATTGACCTTTTCTGCACAGAAATTGAGGAGGGGGAGATAAAATTAATAAGTTACATCTTTATATTAGCCTGCTTGAAATTATTCATGAGTGATACTTCGAGCCAATAAATCCTCTGTGAAAAACTGTATTGATTTGAGAGTTATTTTTCATACTTATTACCCCCCCCCCACACACAAAGTAGTTATCAAATCATAAATAGATGCAGAACATCTTTCTTTTGCAAAAGAGGTGAGCCTTTTCCCATCTAAGTACAGGTAGACCTCTTTTAGCAGCCTCATTTAGCAACCATTCACAGTTACAACAGTGAGGAAACAGTAACTTTACAAGTCCCCTCATTTATTATTTCTTTAGGTCTGTAAAGGAAAGGAAAGCTGAAGATCAATCACTTAGCAACTGTTTAACTTTATGACTAATTAGTCACTGGTCCTAATTATGATAGCTAAACAAGGAGTACCTGTAGAAGGGTTTTGCCACCACAGACCTCCTACATATATTCACATATGTTCCTCATTTGAAAGTGAGGTACTTATTGTAATTCTTATACTGCTATCTTAATCTTACTTCTCATTTGTAGTCAGAGCTTTTAAATTCTTGTACCATGGATTATCTCTTTCTAGTTTATACACCAAGAAGGAAAGTCTTACAATTAAAGACAAAATTTTCATTTATATTGATTTTTGCCACTATGGTGGTATAAAGATGAGAGAAACTATAACATTGGAAATTTCTGAGGGCACAAATTTGGCAATCATCTCTTCACATCCAATTTCTTGAATCAGAAATACTGAGTTAAGGTTTGGAAAGCTAGTTTACTTCTATAATGTGAACTTGTTTAAGAAGCAACTTGAATTTTTCATTGAATTTCAATGCAGAGAAATAAATTTGAAAATATGAATATAAGCTAACTCTTAGTTTTTCATATCTTGGCATATCTGGTAGTATTACTTTTTATGGAAGAAAGTAAAATGAGAAAATAGATTCTGAGTAAAAAAATTGGGTGTGGTGATTAAGGGATGAATAGATAGAAATTACAAAATTCTGGGTTGTCCTGATGTCAGGCATTTTCTTTTAGGCCAAATCACATCATAAGATAGATAGTTATGGGGAAAATAGGGGAAGGATTATGCACACCACCTTGAGTTATACACACCATAGACAGAATATAAATAATCATTTTATGATTTATCAGTTGTTCCTTGTAACTTATGATTAATGATTGTAACTATTATTTATGATCTAGGCCCTATTAGTTGCAGTTTATATGTACACTGTGAGCTTATACACCAGAGACAAATTCCTTGTGTGTCCAATCACATTTGGCCAATAAAGTATTCTATTCTATTTTTTGCTAAAAGATGGAATTTACCCTAAGGAATGGTAATCTAGCCATTTGTATCAGATCTGGGCATTTTAAGACCCCTGGACCACATCCAGCATTTGGCTGTTCCAGTCCAGCCTGCATGATGTCAGTTGGAAATTAGAAATCAAATGTAAATAAGTGTGAGATAGATAAGTAAGATGTGCCTGTCAGTAATTAGTAGTTATTGGGGTTAAAATCAAAAAGGAAATTGAAAGACATTGCACTTGTTCAGAACAGTAGGTTAGAATCTAAGCCCAGTATGTCACATGATGAGAATCATGAAATTAGACAGTGAAAGCTATAGTCTTATTACATAGCAGCAAATCCCACTAAACATAAATAAAATTCAAACTTCAAGAAGATACTTTCAAATCTAGGTAGTTGCACCAAATCAAGACCATATCAAACCGATGATGTGTGCAGAGAAATTGAGAAGGAAACCTTACTGTATAAGTTTTACTTTTTGCAACATGGTTCATGGAACACATTTTGTCACATGCCACCCTCTGGACATCCTTGCTTTTAAAATATGAAAATGAATTCCCTAGTTTAAAAACATGGGGATTAATTTTCTAATTACATTATTTGAATCAATTTAAATTTCAGTGTCTTAACCTTCAATGCATTCATTGAAAATCAATAGTGGCAAGAAGCTTTGGTGCTTGTTTGCAAAACAAATAAATATTTAAAGAAATGAAGGAAGACTATCCAGTTCAGTTATGGTGGGATATGCAGCTGTGACATCTAAACTAAATATTAACAATCCATTAAAACAGAATAGTCTTTCAAATTCCATAAGATATTACAATTTTTAAAAACTGTTACTTATATTTTCAACAGTCAAGGCAGTTAGAAACAGTTCCAAATAACTAGGAAAAATAAATAATATATGTATTTGCTATTTCAATCATCAAAATAACAGAGTTCAGGATATTTCTAAAATATTTTTACTCTATCTCCAAATAGTTTGCCCATTAATATGTCAAGAAAATGAGAAATGCATCACAGAAGCATTAACTAAAGACTATATCTAAAAAAAACCCCACAAGTATGATGGTTTAATTATTGGCATATAAATTAATTTCAGAAGTATTTCCTCTTTCTTAAGATACTGTTATATGGGAGAATCTAATGCAGATTTAGAAACATGACCTATTAAATGTATCTGCATTTTTCTTGTGAAATTTTCTTGAAAGAATTTGGAGCTGTACACCTATTTCCTTTCTCTCATCATCTAGGAATCTGGAATGTGTTTGCAGGATTCCTCTTTCTTTTTTATTTTTTGCTTAAATGTTCCTCATAAAGGTTAATAAAAAAGAAAATTTAAAAATGAAGATAAATACATTCTAGCATCTTACTTTTAAGTGTTCCATAGATTTCATACTTGAGTATTTGACTGTAAGGAAACAGGAAAAAAACAAAAATGGGAAAATCTTTTCAGGTAGAAACCTGCAGGTCTTGCTTCCAGAAGCTGAACTGTGCCTTAAAGCAAAAGGATATGAAGATTAAATTCAACAAAAATAATTAATTCTGTTGTTGCAGTTGCTGCCACATAGGCAGTTTAAATATATCCAAGAAGCTTTGCCACTAGCAAATGTGAGGATCTCTTAAACATGAGGCATGGCAGTTTTGATTTTTTTTTTTTAATAGCTAAGAGGTCCCTTTTAAAGAGAACGTTGGCAAGCAGGAAAATAGGCATTCAAAGGAAAACAGTAGGATACTTTGAGTTGAGAGCTCTTCAAATGTTGCCTGGCTTCAGTATGAACTAGGAGTAATCTCAGCATTTTGGGGAAAGCTTATCCCTTGCATTCAGGAGATAATAATATACTTCTGAAGTCTTAATGACAGGAAGTAGGATTTATCTCCTTAAGTGTGAGGCATGTAGGAGGAATAAACTTGCCCATATTCAGGCAATATAAGCAACTGACAAATCATCTCCTAGGAGAGAGGTTCCTACTGTAAATACCTGAGTATCAAGGAGAAACCCCACTGTTTTTCTCTCCTTCTCTGGCTTCTGGCTTCCCCGCAGAAGCATTCAGATATGCTTTGATAAAGGAAGACATCAGTATTAGAATACTTCTACTGGCTAGTTAAGCAGATTTACTTCTTTCCTTTAATTGTTTTAGCTTTCTTGTTCTGCACACCTTACAATTGGTCTCACCCTTGATTTCCACAGCACAGTAGTAGAATGCACGCTGTTTGCTTCACGAAGGCTCTTTCAGTATAGAATCAGAATCCAAAGCAAGTAAGAGGGTGGGATTTCAGAGGACAAGGTCTGAATCTTATACTGCTCCACACCATTATACTCAGAAGTACAAAAGGTTTCCCTTGTTAATGCTATAATGCGCCTGACATTTAGTTTTGAGAAAAGAATTATGGCTTTCTAATGTCATAGCAATGACCTCAAACTTAGATGTGAAAGTTCAGTGTGAGTTGGAAGTGCAAAACAAGAGTTGAATAAATAGGATTTCCCCTTTTTAAAAGTTGGAACATGAGTAGAGAGAATGGAATCTTTGGATTGGATTGGAGCTGTGGGAAGTGGCAGGGAATAATGTGTAGGCCTTTCCATACAGATGTATCCCTTGTACAAAAGGAAGGTAACCCACAAAAATAGGAAGGAAGGGTTAATTCTAAATAGATATTTTGTTTATATTTTATGAACTGGTGTCCTTCAAGTGCTTTAAACTACAGTTCCCCTTATTATCCTTTTCCATTGATCATGCTGTCTGTATCTTTGACTGGGTTTTTTTGATGGTACCAGATTGGAGAAAATGGTATTACCTTTTCTTTTTGTTTTTATCAAGTTTGATATAGGAAAATAGAATCAACTGCCACATGTTTTATGGCTTTATTTAAGTATACAGTAAAATTGATAAAGTTATAATCAGAAGAACCAGATGGACATGGGTTCATCAAAAACAGATTGTGCTAAATAAATCTTATTTCATTTTTTGACAGAGTGACTAGTGAATCAGCAAAATGCTGTGGATATAGTATACTTAAATTTTAGTAAAGTACTTGATAAAGTAGACCACAACATACAATACTTCTTAGCAAGCTAGAAAAATGTGGGATAGACAGCATCACCACCAGATGGATTTGTAACTGGCTGACAAATTGTACTCATCGTGTAGACCAGGGTTAGGGAACCTTGGCTCTTTCATGACTCATGGACTTCAACTCCTAGAATTCCTGAGCCAGCCATTTTAAGCTGTTAAG
>JAEANM010013997.1:0-14180 GCA_017656035.1 Myanophis thanlyinensis | reverse complement strand
TTTTATCGGCTGTAAACCGCCCCGAGTCCTTAGGGAGATGGGGCGGTATATAAATATGATTAAAGTAAAGTAAAGTATACAGAGCCATCTCTCTCTCTCTCCTCTTTCTCCTTATATCTTCTCCCATCTGAAGCCCCAACTTGTCTGGCAACAACTTCAGCATGTATTTGTATAATGGTGTATGATCCTGGGCATGAAACTTGAGAGAAACTAAACATTTGAATAACAGTACAATCTTAGTCACTATGAAATGAAACATAGAGCTTGGGGAAGCAATATAGAATACAGATAGTAAAAATGGGGACCAGATGTCAGTCTGTCACATTAAAAAAAAACCAAGGTATTCTGGCCTGATTTGTATAGATGAGAATGTGTTTATGGTTGGATTTAGGACATGGTGAATAATTCTTTGAAGGAGGAGGTAGTACATAAATGGTACTATTACATAACATTGCCATGATATCTGATGCAAGTATATAAACTACATCATTTGTATCATGATGTCATGACTCATGTGTTGTCATTTGCCCTGCAGACACCTGCACCTCTGAATCTGAATAAATATTTCCTATTTAAAATAAATATTGATAAATTATTTGCCTTACAGAGCACAAAAGCTAAAAATAATAACAAACCAACCAACCTAAAATTCAATTAAAACACCAGCCAAAATCAGTTTTGTGAGATGGGCAGTCATGTAAGTAAAACTAGCAGTATCCTTTGAATGTACTTAAATAGTTCTTGGAACCTTGTGTCCAACCCAATCTCCAATTCTTCTATGAGAAAAAATCTAGGAGGTCAACATAAATTAATGGGGATGTGGTAGGTATGTGATTCCCACATCTATCTTCTTTTTTCTTCATCTAATATGTTATCTTGATAGCTGCTTATTTACTTGTTCCAACAGGTCTTTTTAATTCCTGATGATCTTCTTTCTTGCTTTCTTGAGTCTCGGTGGTTTCCATTTGGATTTTCTGGAAGCAGGACTGTCCTTAGACTTGTTGTCAACTTCTAAGAATGCACAAGCCTGTTTCTTTTTTTGTCAAAACTACCCACACTTTCAGAATCTTCCCACTTTTGTCTAGAGTAGAAGTACACAAAATTTTCCCTTCAAAACACCCCTGTTGAGAGCTGTGCAGTGCTTCAGATTTAATTTCAGAAAGTGTTTCACAATACAAACAGAGGAGCTGTCTGCAGGCCCTTGAATATTAAACATGTCTTTCCTTGGGGTCACTTGGCAGATGTGAAGATCAAACCAGCTGCCATAAAAAGCTGCAAAGTGGGTACTCCATTCATGTTTCTGAATGCCCTGAACTGCCTTTTTGGAATTGAATCCAGAGAGCTACTTAAAATGTTCCACAATTTTGTGTTTTTGGCCTGGGGTCAGTTTTCTTCAAGGCCCAACTGTGCCCTGAGTGGACAATACGTTTTAAATGTTTCCAGAGAAGAGATATTTTGGAAATGTACCAGGGACGTGGAGAAAAAGGATGTATCCTTCTTGCTGGAACAGACTTCTCTTCCTTGTAGTTAGTACTTGAGGCTGGATCCTTCACTTCCCATAGAAATTGAATGATGAATCTTATTTTAAAGACCTAGATTTAAATCATACACAAGGGGGAAGGAGGGAGATAGATTAATCTCTTTGTCAAAATTATTGTCAAGGACATATCTGGGCAATTTAAAGTATTTCTATTTCAAAAAAAAAAAAAAAATAAAGCTTGCCATCTTTCTGTCTACGGAACATGAAAGGAACTAAATTGTCCCACAAGGAAAGGCAAACGAATAGTAAGTCAGATAATCTCACACTACCTTAAGGGTCTTTTTCTTTCACACTTATGGGCTTGCTTCATTGTAATTTCCCTTTCAGTGTCCACCTCCCTGTCTGTCTCTCAAGCACAAATCCATAAACAAATTCACATACATCATCATATTTTCTCCATTGCTGAATTAACCTACTGTCCATCTGCCTCCGACTTGACAGAAAACTCTGCTGAATAAATCCTTTGACTTTGCTCTCTGGACATCATTCACTGTAGGAAGACACCTCCTGATTAAGATACAGTAGATGGGCTAGTGATGGCATTTGTGGTCTCATTCATGGGCTGAGGACATGATGAAGGCAACATTGTGGGTACAAGATAGAATTAAGGTAGCCAAGATATGTTCATACCAAAGTTAGGTGCTAGTTGGGAAGACATTTTGTTTTTCTCCCTCAGTTTTTATTCCACAGAATTTTCTCTCATTCTCTCCAAATTACTGTCAACTCTGAAGCTGACCTGACTGGAGCCGTATTGGAGCTTCAGTGTTGCCACACTGGAGCAGAGGGATAGGAAGGGGGGGGATTAGAGATGGAGAGGTTTTCTGTAGCCAAAATAAAATACGTTCTCTTGAGAACCAAAGACATTCTCACACTTGGACCGTGGAAGAAGGAGGGAGGCATCCAGAGACCAGACAGCATCTTGATTGGACCATATGACTGATTGGGATTTGAGGAAAAGCTTTCTGTTTTAACTAGGTGAAAACCATGGGAACATTTAGAGTCAGTTTTCACCAGATATGTGCCAATATGATTTTTCCAATAAAGCTATCCTTTGAGGAATCTGTATGCCTCAGAGTTTTGCTTGTTATGGATCAGGGGTGTCAAACTCAATTTCATTGAGGGCCACATCAGGGTTGTATTTGACCTCAGGGGAGGGCATGGCCCAGGGAGCATGGCCAGTTCAACATCACTCCTATCGGGGGCACTTGCGGTGGCCCAAGTGCTCTGCCAGCAAAAATGGACTTCTGAGCTCCATTTTCTACTTCCACAGCTTCCTGCAACCCTCTGCCGAGCTCCGTTTTCACTGGCAGAAGGCTACAGGAGGCCGTGACAGTTGAAAATGGAGCTCAGGAGCCAATTTTTGCTGGCAGAAGTACCACAAACCAGTCCTTTGCTGTTTCCAGGGCAGCCCTGTGGGCCACATTTAAGTATCCCATGGGCCAGATCCGGCCCTTGGGCCTTGAATTTGACACCCCTGCTATGGATCTATTATTGGAACCCTGACAACCACACAGTATTTCTCTTTCTTTTTCCTTGTCACTCCATCCACTTTTATCCTTGGATGGTTATGGAATATTGAATATTGAAAGGAATAATTATATCTAAAATGGAGAATATAAATTGGGAGGATGATGCAAAGAACATATGACTCACACAGATGGCAAGTTGGCCCATAGTGAATTATCCATGGCAGGTGACTGGGGTTAGTCAATTAGGGCAAGTCAGCAATGGTGTGTTATCCCATTACATATTTATGTGGAGAGCTTTTTTATGTACTGGCCCTGCAATTCTTTGCCTTGTCATGTTTCTTTTCTATTCTTCATTTGCTCCTTCTTGTAGACCACTGTGACTTCTTAGTTATTCAGTATACTTATTAGTATATAGCTTCTATGCATCTTCTTCACTGTCTTTCAGATTTTCTTCCAATGGCTTTTCTTCTTCTTCAATTGTCTGTCAAGATTGGACCACTTTGCTTCTTTGAAACCTTAATGCTATTCAACTTGCCAATGAACTGGGAGGAGGGAAGAGTGAAATAGAATGCTGAGAATGTCTGTGTGGACTGTGAGAGCCTGGCAGCCATCAAGGTCACCACCAGAGGTGCTTGAGAATGAGATGGACTGTTCCCATAACAAAAGGGCATTTCATAATTAGACAATGTGATCACCCCGGGGTGGGGAGAAAGGGAAGCTATTGTTTAACTAAGCAAATATTTGTGCAGGAAAACCAAAGCTGGTTTTGATTCTTTAGTACCAAAATAGCGTATCCAATCAAGTTTCATGTTTCTTGATAAATAGAATCTCTCAACATTGTTGTGTGTATAATTCATTGTCATTATTTTGTGCCTTCAAGTCACTATTGACTTCTGGCTACCTGATGTTTTTTTAGCAAATTTCTGAAATGGTTTGCCATTGCCTCCTACCTAGGGCTGAGAGAGAGAGACTGACCCAAGGTCACCCAACTGGTATCACACTTAAGGTGGAACTAGAACTCATAAACATTGGCTGGTGTCTTAATCACACCAAACTGGCTCTTGTAGAGTTCTTATTACAAGTGAGCAAAATTCAAAAATGTGTGATTTCAAAAAACAGTTAAAATTTTGGCTATGTGCATTGCTTTAAAATATGTGAAATCAGACAACGTTGCATTGCTATGTGAATTAAATTATTTTGTCTCCAAACTCTGCTTCCTACTGGAGATGTTTGCATGGTCTCCTAAGCAAAGTACTTCTCTGGCATTAGACACTGCCCTTCTCTTCCAAATACATTATTAATATATAGCAAATCTCAGCAAATGGCATTATGGCTTCTTTTCAATAAGTATATCTGAGATGGCATTATGGCATTATGGCTTCTTTTCAATAAGTATATCTGAGAAGTTCAAGATTTCTTAATGCCAATATCAGGAAAAAACAGTAAAAATTACAAGTGTGTGTTTTGAAAAATGCTTCATGGATGTTAAGTCATTTTTGTCAACTCTGAATTGAACTTGGATGAAGCCATCATCTCCTGCTTCATAATTGCCATGAACTAATGGAAAGAGGCCGAGGGGAAAATAGACTGTTTTGTAGACATAAGAAGAAGCTCTCCTATGGGAACCAAGGTCATTCCAACAGATGACAGTTGGAGGAGGGACAGACATGACCAAGGAACTTGCCAACTGTTTTGGTTGGACAATCTGACCAATGACACCGAGGAGGGGAAATTTTACTCTTTTAATTGTACTGGAAACGTGGGAACTTTTTCGAGTTGATTTTCACTAGTTGTGCCGATATGATGTATCCAATAAACATGCACTCTGAGGAACCTTCATGCCTTAGAATTCTGATTTCTTTGGATGTGTTACTCAGAACCCTGACAATTTTATTGAAAAATGGAAACAAAAAGAGGAACACATTTCAACATTTAGCAGGACGAGGGATAGCAAGAGAGAACCATAACAGGAAAAGAAACTTAGTTGTATGCTAAATAGGTATAGGTTCATACAGCACCCTCAATCAATGAATCTCCTTCTCCATGTTTGTTGACCCTCAGTCACAGATTTTCTTCTCCATGTTTATTCAGATAGCTAAACATTCCCAGCAGATTGAAGTTTTGGGCACGGAGAAGATCTCTGCATTTTTCATCCACAGCCTTGGCAGATCAAAGCAGCTGCTGTCATCAAGACTGTTCAAACCCACTAATCATCTCTGACTGGCACGAGTTTGCAGGACTCTTGGGATAACAGGAGACCAGTGAGTACTCAGCAAAGTAGGGCAACTCAGCCAGACCTGGAAGTCAGCTGGTATTGACATATTCATGAGGAGCAGAGAAAGACAATTAAATTAAGGAATTGTCTCACCAGACGTGCTGTATATTGGGGCCAGCACTGGTCGAAGAATGGCCTTGAATCATTAGCACGTATCTTTAGAAAATGTGCAAGCAAATAAATCAATGAAACAAACCACAGCAAAGATTATAGTCCAATTCACATTAAACTAAGTATATATAAAGAGCACAATGAGCTGAATTTGCACAGTGTATCTTGTATATTTCATATGACTGCGTCACCAGAAACTTCATCATACAATGAAATGTAATTCTATAATTAAAGCATTTCCTTATTAGAAAAACCCACCAGGTTACTACAAAGAGACTTTACCACAGCTTCAAAAAGTAGTAAATTACAAAATTAAGAGTGCTTAATCTCTTTCCCATTAGATAAATCATATTCAGTATGGCTGAACTTCCCATATTACATCAAACCCAGAGGCTACCATTGCCCCTAATTAAGGAAGCATAACCTATCAGCACCAAAACTGATTGTGTTTACCAATTTGTTTGTAATTGCGGAGACAATTACATCGTCAGAGGTAAGGTGTTTGGCTTTCAGAATAAAGGAACATCTTCCAAAATGGGTCCAAACAGTCTTGAATAATCCAACAATAGAAAATCAAGGCCATAAAATGCCTTCTTCTGCCATTGTGAGACACTTGCTATCTATGGGTCATCAGATAGATCAAAACTCTGCATTTAAAGTTCTACTATGCCATAGGAACTTTAATTTCCTGAATTTTGCTGAGGCAGTTGCCATTAACTGTTTGAAGCTCCCCTTGTGCATGCAGAAATGGCTTATGTTAATCTACACCTTCCGTGGGCATAAGGCCTGCCATTGGGTGCTTTCCTGCATACGTTATAGGCTTAATTAATTAATACTCTTGCTAGATCTTATATTTGAGGCTGATTTTAACCGTGTTATTGTAATGTGCAAAATGCAAAATGTCAATGCGAAATGCTTTCATCTACCTCTGTTTGTCTTTTGACTGTACTGTTTAAATTATTAAAAGGGGTTGTTTTAAATCATATTGCATATTGATACAAATAAACAAAATGTTTCTCCAAATGGGAAGTCATAAATGAGTTTCCACTAGAGTAGATGGAGAAAAAGAATAAGAGAAGACCAGCACTTTCATGTAAATTAATAATAATTATTAATACAGGTAGTCCTCAACTTACAACAATTCATTTAATGATTGTTCAGAGTTATGTCATTGAAAAAAGTGTCCATTTTTCACACATATGACCATTGCAGCATCCCCATGGTCATTTGATCAAAATTTGGCCACTTGGCAACTGGTTCATATTTATGACAGTTGCAGTGTCCTGGAGTTATGTGATCCCCTTTTGTGACCTTCTGACAAACAGAGTCAATGGGGAAGCCAGATTCACTTGACAACCATGTTATTAATTTAACTGATGCAATGATTCACTTAACAACAGTGGCAAGGAAGGGCGTAAAATGGGGCAAAATTCACTCAACAAATGAGTTGAATTGCAGTCACAAGTCAAGGACTAACTATAGTGGCATTGCAGAGAGGTAGATAAATGTACAACAGATGTATGATTTTATTGATAAAGCCAAAAAATGGTTGGGAGTTGAAAAACATCAAGATGGCTGCTGCAATTGAGGTCGGTACATTGTTTCTTTTGAGGTCACCTATAGATAGCCCTGGAATCCGTAGTACATTAATTATGGATAGTATTTCAAAGTACGCCCTGTATTTACCTGGTTTGTTTTTTTCTTGTTCTGAAAACATCTCTGCTTACTGTTTACCACATGTCTCTTCCCCTAGTATAGGACGCCTTTTGCTGCTCTGTCAGTTCCTTACTTTCCCCAGCCTTGGCCTCATTTGCTTCCCTTCTGTCTGGCTCTAGAGAGTTCACAGTTTAAAGGATGCAGCAAAAAGAAAATGGCACCCAGGAGAAGCACCAGTGGGGAAGGAGAACAAGTATGCTGAGTAGCACTAGAGCTGTAGACGTGCAAGGTGAGTGTTTGGAAATAAAGAGATTGGTTGTATTGTACACAGCCAATATTGCTTTATTGCCAAAAGAAGGTTAAAATTTGTCTTAAAAAAAAAAAACACTACAGGCTGATTTCATTGCTAAATAATAATTACAAATAATTACATTTTATGGAAATGTTGGCTAAAGATGGAGGTTTTACAAACTTTTAATTCATGAAGACCAATCTAAATTTTGCTGAAAAGGCAATTAATGTGAGAACTTCATAGGATATTATTAAGTGTTTGCAAAACGATAATGAGAAACAGGCAATATTAATATTCTGGGATGTGAAGAGATCTTTTGACAATTTAAATCAGATCTTTATGTTTAAAGATTTGGAAGATATGTACTTTGGGAAAAATTTTATTCAAAGGTTTAAATCTATCCATCCATCCATCTATCTATCTATCTATCACCTGAAATGTTTCCACACAAGAGTGGGAAACTAAAATTTGCCTTTAAATAAATTCATAAGAAGTAGTTAAGTTTGATAATGAATAAAAATAATAAAGGCAACAAATATGCAAATAATGAGAAAAAAAAACGCACCAAGGAATAAAAGAGATGTATAGTTTTCTTGGGGAAAGGACAACAGGTAGAATTTTTGAAGGAACACCAGTTTCAAAGTCCAGCTATGCTTAGGGGTTGAGGCCCATCTTATAATTACTGGTGAGACTTTGAAAAGTCACTTGCTCCCAATTTTCGTATTTTATTTCATCTCTTCCCCCTCTTCTTTTATTTTAGCCCACCTAACTCCATCCACCTGGAAAGGCTTTAGATGAACTTTTTTTTGTAGAAATACTAGCTTTTTCTGTGCAATGAAGGATTTACTGGTAATATCATTCTTCCATCCATGTGATTGGTTACTGTCCTGAGAATCTGGCCTTCAAGGTATTAGGGAGAACTCTGACTTTGCTATCATTTTAACATCCTCTGTTCAATACTAGCAACTGAATTTAGAATGTGTGTGTGTCTATGTGCGTGTGTGTGTGTCACACACACACACACACACGTATAATTCTTACCACAAAACCATCTATTGTGATAGTAGAAGCTATTTTTTACATTGTTAACAAAGGAAGGTCTTAATTTCATCCTTTTCAACCAGACTGGTAGAAACCCTGCTGTTCAGCCAATAATTATAAGGCAGTAATTTGTCTGGGGTTTTTTCCCTTCTGTCTCTCTCCTTCCTTTAAAACTCTAACTTTATCTTTTTCTCTTGGCCCAGTTGCAGGACTTTCACTTTTTAAAAGGGATTTTCCAGTATACACACACACACACACACACACACAATAATGCAGAAATAAGAGCCAGAGCATTCAATAGAATTTATTCTCAATAAGTATAGTTCGAACTGCAGCCTTTGATTATATATGAATGGATCTCCAAATGAAATCTATTGAATTTACCATGACTTTGAAGTCTGCCTGTGTTTATTTGTCAAGCCTAAAAGGACATTTTGGATTGGGGGCTTTTCTGTTAAACAATATTAGCCATTGCTTTGCATATTATATGGGGCCTTTTAGCTTTGACACATTTTTTCTTATTTCTGCAAAGCTACTGGGTTGGAGGAGTGGAGGTTGATAGAACCGACTTGGGGCTGTTATCTACTCTGCATTCTTTTAACATATTTCTCATGGGAAAGTTTCTCTGGGCTGTGAACACTTGCGAGGGGAAGTCCTGGAAGGAATGTTGGAACTTTCTTTGAAGGAGTTGGTGAGAAATTAACATGTGATAATTAGTGTGGTGGAACTTTCAGTTTTACTTGAGTAGAGAAAGCCCGGGAATTTTAGATTCAGGATTTCTCCAGACTGTACCAGTACAATGTCTTCAATAAAATCTTATTCTATGGACTTTTGTTTCTTTGGAATTCTGATTGCATTGCTGATGTTGTGTGGAACCCTGACATATTCTACAGAGTCTGCATATTTCTTCAGTAGGAATAGCTCAGTCCTATAGAAATCTGCTTTACAGAAAATCCCAGGGAAGCCAGTGGAGCTTACTTCCAAATGAGTCTTCACAAATCTGCAGCCCTAGAATTGCTGAACTAACTGGAACATAAATTCTATGGCAGTGTTTCTCAATCTTGGCTGCTTGAAGTTGTGTGGACTTCAACTCCTAGCAAATCGGGCTACAGAATTCTGGGAGTTGAAGTCCTCACATCTTCAAGTGGCCAAGGTTGAGGAACACTGCTCTATGGAATTGTGTATGTAGGGATGTAACACCATCTGGAAGAAATTATTCTGAATAGGAATTATTCTATTCCTATTAATAGAGAATCCATTAAGTATTTACAGAAAGAAGGGAGAAGTTTTAACTGTGAGTTCAACTTCAACTCGCAAAACTTTCCAATGTAGCATATAAATTAAAGCCCCTACTCGACCTCTCATTTTTTTTCCTTGTATGAAAAGGGAAGGACTGATGGTATAAAGTCAAATAACTCATAGTCAATTTTGGAGCTGGGGGAAGAAACCCTTCAACTTCAGATGATTGGGGAAATGGTAAACTATGTAGCCCTGGAATTTCTTTCCATTTCTTTTCAGTGGAAAGAGGAAGCTTGGGGAAAAAATTGCCATTTTTTAAAAACTAAATTCTGCCAGGATTCAAACCAGCAACTTTCTGTTTACAAAGCAATACTGGTAGTTATAGCCTTTGTATTGTTTTAGCACTTACAATAAAGGCAGCTATAAAAGATACTACAAAGAAAAAGGGTAGTAAGAAAAGACTTTAAAAATCTGCTGGCTGTGCCCGTGTGTTTTGATGTCTTTATATATATGAATTCATTTTTATGACTGCATGTGTGTGTGTTAGAATGTGCTTAAGATAACTCCCTATTGTGAATTGAGAAGACTAAATTCAATTCAAAGCAGAGAAAAATCCTTAAAATAGTCATTAAGTAGTAGCTGATTTAAAGTCATAATCCCAGTTCATGTCCAAGCTTTCCAATAAAATGATTGGCCAACCAGTTCTCAAAGCAGAATTTTCAAAAGGGTTAGATAATCATGAGTGTCATTATCAAAACTCAATTTGCATCGCAACATAGTCCAAAGAGTTATCACCACTCATATTCCTGAGTATGACCCCTTTTCTGCCATAGAGTGTTCTAAGCACTTGTCTTGATTACAAAGAAAATAGATATTAGCTTTCCAATTAAGTCCATAAGAAGTAATAGTCTATTATATTTTCATTCGTCTAGCAAATATATATGTCCTAGTTCAGGCATGTCAAACATGCGGCCCGGGGGCTGCATGCGGCTCATAGCAAGTGCACCTGTGGCCCACACAGACAATGTTTTACACTGGATCCTTCTTGAGCAGAAAGGCAGGGTAAAATATTTTAAATCAATAAATAAAATTAAGTAAGTGAGTAAACAGGAAGAAAACTACACGCTGTCCTGAGTTCACTGTTGAAAAAGTAATCTAGACATGTAACAAATAAGCAAAAAGCCTCTGAGGCTCCCCAGGCAAGTTGCAAGAGAAATGGAGTTACAGCAACTCCTCCTTAGCCTGGTCAGAGGAGCTGGTCGGGCAAGGCCGGCACCTGTAACCTGACCTGTGCTGCCACCACCGGCATGTGTTTTCTGCTTGTCCCGCCATCCCAAGAGCTGCCAAGGGCGAGCCCAGACACTGCGGCCCAATTGAAAAGAGTGAGGCCCTCATCATAACTGAAATGTGACAATATGGCCCTCAGGGGACTCTGAGTTTGACATGTCTGTCCTAGATAGTCCCAGCTACAGGAATGAAAATGATTAGCCATTTGCTTTGTATAGAATTTGTTTATACAGAAAGAGGGGAGGACAACAGAAGGGCAATTGTCTAACCAATGAGGCCATAATAGCCTTTTGGTCTGGACCAAGGTCTCCAAACTTGGAGACTTATGGACTTCAACTTCCATTATAAAAAAAACTCCCTTTGCTTTAAAGAACTGCACAGGTTGAAAATACATGCACCAGTATTGAGGGTTCCAGAAATCCAATTTGGTATAGTGGCAGTGATGGGCTGCAAATTTTTTAACAACTGGTTCTCTGCCCTGGCTGGGTAGGCGTGACTGGGTGGTCATATGATTGGGTGGCAAGGCCAGGGGGCACGACAGCACTCAGCCTCCTGCAGCACTCTGCCAGTCAAAATGGGGCATGGGGATTAATTACAAAATGTGGGCTTTACTTTGTGACATCCAGATCCAGTGAGCAAGGGGTGTGAACTGCACAGAAAATACACTTTTCTTTGGTTAGAAAGAAATATCCCCAAAGTCAGATGTACACTAAATGTAGACGGACTTTTAGCTACACATTCTCCCAGCAAACAGCAAATTTTGAAGCTCCAGGTAAAGAGGGTTCATTTTAGGATGAGTAACCACAGTTTGTAAGTTGGAGATTCCTGAAGGAATGCTGGAAAACTCTGTATTTTAAAGAACATTTGAAGGAGGGGTATAGAATAGTCCTTCTCTGCCTGAGGCTGTAGAGACCTGGCACCAATCAAAACACTGTGAAGCAAACTGACAGGATAGGCCACTAGTATATAAAATAAGAGCAAACTCCACTCCCTTCTAGTACTGAGGATGTTACCTGGTTTGGTAACGAAACACATGCAAGAAAACTATCAAACTCAGAGAGCACCAAGGACCCCACAGTTCAACCCTGAGCTGTTCTCTTCTCTTCTATCTATAAACATTTTTTGGTTAGAGGGACTCAGAACCTGCCTTATATGAGATGACTCCTAGTGAATTTCATTCTAAATTTTGACATGATTTCTGTAAATAAGGACTGTAGAATTATAATGGCTGAGTATTTGATCCTTCATACATAACCCCTCCCAAAGCTAAGGGATAAACAAATAAAAAACAGATTTGAATAAAGAAAAGGCTTAGGAAAGAAAAAGAGTGAAAGTGTAAAAAAGAAAGAGGGAAAGAAGGAAAACTGAAAAAGAATGAGTTCCAACTTTCTTTGGTACAGATATAAGTACAAAATATTTCAAACTCTTACTCTAAGATTAACATTTGTCTTCATTATTTCCATAATCCCATATCTAATCATCAAAGCCCAGATCAACTTTTAATTTCAGTTTCTCACAAAAAGTCCAGTGATGGTTCTTATCACTTTAATCACTATTTGTTAAGAAAACCACAACTGATTTATTTATTTGCACCAAACTCTAAATAAAACAGGAATGGAAAATCCTAAACTCCAGTGTAGACCCATTCTTCTCAATTTTGGCAAGGTGCGTGGACTTCCATTCCCAGAATCCCCAAGGCAGCATGAAGTCCACCCATCTTAAACTTGCCAAGACTGAAAAACACTGATCTACAGATAGGGATTTTTCCATTCCTCTTTTACTGGTTCCTACTTACTTATGAGCAATCATAATGCAAAATCTCCATTACCAATTCAACCCACAGTTATGATAATTCACTATTTTTCTGCAGCATTCTGGCAGCCAACGTCCCACTCCCACCCCTCCAAGCTCTGTTTTGGGCCCAGAACCTCCCAGCACCAATCTAGAAGCCAAAACAGGATTCCTGAAAGCCAAAATAGGACACCTGGAAGCCAAAACAGGGCATGGGGGACTCCTGAAAGGGACAGGGTGAGGCCAGCCAGAGGTGGGTGTTGTCAGTTCACCAAACTGTGCATAATCTTAACATCTGATTCGGCCAAACCAGTCTGAACCAGCAATCTTGAGCCAGTCCCTTTCTCCCAGCTCTAGGGCAATAGCAAACAACTTCTGAAAAACCTTGCCCACTAAACTGCAGAGTCTCATCCAGGCATTCTCTGAGAAGTGGACATTTATTTAAACAGAAGAGAAAAAAAAAGAGAAAAAAAGACTTCTGGGACCTGAAGCTGACTAGTCCTGTTGTAAAAATGATTAATTGGATTTCTAGATGGATAGCTTTCAATGGTACAAAAATAGCACCTTCTGCAGCCATTCTGTTTTTCCTTCTGATTATTTTTAAATTAAAAGTTAAAATTTAAACACTTTCTTTTTTTATATCTATGTGGGTCTGCGTTTTGTGAGCCAACAAAATGAAGCAATAGGAAAGAAGAAACAATAGAAAATTATGGGAAAAGTAAGGTCTCACCTGGAATCTGTAAAATCTGGTACACAAGGTGGGATGATGTCCAAATTCCATCTGGAAGCACTCATAATTTTTTAAAGGCTGCACTTCTCAGTACTTCCCATAACGAGTGTAAAAACCATAGCGTATCTGCGGCTGGAATTAGGTTGCATAAATCTCTTGGGTGTAATTCTCTAATGAGTAGAATTCACTGAGATCCAAGTCTTCAATAGATGTGGGCCACTCTTATTTTGTATCTGTGAACTTGTGGGGAAAGCAAAAGATCTGCATTAACCAGACAAAAACCATAGACTGGGGTTAAGCCAGGGATACAGACCCCCTGCCAGTGGTGACTAAGCAAGGAGTGAATGCAATGTTCTCAGATATAAAGGGAGGGGATTCTGTAAGCATTTCTGGAACACATTTCTCAGCAGTGAGCTTGCTACACAGGAGTATAATAAGCTCTTCCAGGAAACACACTTGGTTTGGATATAGCTGCACAAACAATAGCAAAATGTAGGTATAAGAAGGGCAGGAAAGAAAGGATATGTGGCAGGTATAATTAGGGAGGTGCCACTGACGTGTCTGTTCCTACCCCAAAACACTTTTGCCTAAAGGCTGAATATCTGAATAGAGGAGTGGGTGAAAGTTTTGGCTCCCTGAGGATTTGCGGAGATGAAATTAAGGGAGAAATGGGAACTTTAAATTTAAAACTCACCTCAAGGCTAGATTAGATAGAGGGATAATGATAGATAGATAGATAGATAGATAGA
>JAEANM010013996.1:0-14181 GCA_017656035.1 Myanophis thanlyinensis | reverse complement strand
CATACATACATACATACATACATACATACACTGTGAATGTCAATAATTGTACCAGCATCAATTCATATTAACACATGTGAAATTGAACTATTTATTCTAAAGATAATCTAAACATACATTTTTAGAAAGTTTCTATAGAAAATATATTTCAAGATATTAATTTTGTTTAATTCATGTAAATGCTGTAATCAAAGACCTCTTGTATCTAATAATTCTTCTGAATAGACTTAATAAATTCTACTGAACGCCACTAAATAATTGCAGTTAAAAATGATTAAGGATATTATAAAGTCTTACTCTTCTGCTTGAATGGAATCTGCAGGAGCCACATAATTGCTAGGAATGTAGCCACTCTTTCCGGTTGCAATAGATCTTGCTTCCCACCAGTCTCCTTCCCTAAGGGGAAAGGAGGACAGGAAAAAAATGTAATTGAACTGAATATATATGAACAACAATAATAAAATCATTTTCAATTATGAAATATTATGAACTGATAATCACCACAATCATCTTAAGTTAGATGTCTGTTTACATGTATGAAATAGCACACCAGTTAGACCTTAATATAATTGTTGTTTGTCCTACAGTACCCTACAGTAGGAAGAAACTTTTTTTTTCTAATAAACATGTGATAAATTAAAAACAGAATAACAGAGTTGGAAGAGACCTTGGAGAGCTTCTAGCCCAACCCCTTGCTCACAATTTCTGACAAATGGTTGTCCAATCTCTTCTTAAAAACTCCAGTGTTGGAGCACCAACAACTTCTGGAGGCAAGTTGTTCCACTGATGAATTGTTCTAACTGTCAGGACATTTCTCATTAGTTCTAGGTTGGCTCTTTCCTTGATTAGATTCCATCCATTGCTTCTTAACGTGCCTTCGGAAAGTATCTTGACTCCCTCTTCTTTGTGGAAATCCCTTAGATATTGGAATACTGCTAACATGACACCCCTAGTCCTTCTTTTCATTAAACTAGACATACTTCATATGTTTTAATCTCCAGTTCCTTAATCATCTTTGTTACTCTTTTCTGCACTCTTTTCTAGAGTTTCAACATCTTTTTTATATCATGGCAACCAAAATAGAGAGATTAAAAAAAATCACAAAAATTCTAATCTTTCCCAAATATTACTACTCTCAACAAAAATGAACATTTTATAGAATAACATTCTCTTAATAAGATGAAAAAGGATCATATTCAGAGAATACAGTTCCATTTTTAATATACTGGAATATCTCTGCTATTAAAAATTAGAATTGGCATTAATTATACTTCTGAAATTACCTTATTGCAAATTGCCATATAAAAGGAACATTAAGGTTGCATGTACAGGTAGTCCTAGGTTTATAATCATTTGTTTGGTTTGAAGTTTCAATAGCTCTGGTAAAAGGCACTTATAATATGACCATTGTTCACACTTATGATTGTTGCAGCACTCCAATGGTCATATCATCAGAATTCGGACACTTGACATCTGCCATGTATTTATAATGGTTGAAGTGGGGTCATTTGATCACCTTTTTGCAAACTTCTGATAAGCAAAGTCAAGGGGAAAGTCAGATTCACTTAACAACTGTGTTCCTATCGTAACAACTGCAGCTATTCACTTAATAACTGTGGCAAGAAAGGAGGCCCAAAACCCATTTAACAACTGTCAATTTGGAGCTCAATTGTGTTCATAAGTTGAGATCTATCTGTATGTACCTATCTTAGAAGTAAAGATAAAAGCAATATTATATTAAAGGTGTATGGTATAATCCAATTTACCTTTATAACATCCAGACTGATCTGTTCTGTAGAAAGTAAAGGAGTAAAGAAGATGACTTTGGTGGAGATATACAAACTCTTTAGCCAAAAGAGTAAAACATTTTTAAAGGCCAGAATGTTGAAACAGCAGCTCATATAGACACTTCCCTAATTCACTGAATTATAAGAAGATGGAGGACATACAACAGAATCAGATTTGTAAGATTGATATCAGTCATGCTAAGTATATCAGATCAAAAAAATCAAGTTACATTGGAAGACTAAAACTATTTTATTGGAATAGAATAGAATAGAATAGAATATAATAGAATAGAATAGAATAGAATTCTTTATTGGCTAAATGTGATTGGACACACAAGGAATTTGTCTTCGGTACATATGCTTTCAGTGTACATTAAAGAAAATGGTACATTCGTCAGGAATCATAAGATACAACACAATGATAGTCATAGGGTACAAACAGGCAATCAAATCATACTAGGAAACAATAATCAGTATACATCGTAAAGATAGAAGCAACAAGTTAATAGTCATAGTGGGAGGGGATGGATGATGAAATGCTGAGAATAATAATAGTAATGCAGATTTAGTACATAGTTTGACAGTGTTGAGGGAATTGAGATTGGCTATAATAAAATAATCTTGCAAGTCCAATTATGTTGTATCGCCTCCTTCTCCTTATTAGATAATTTTTCTTACTCTCTTATTCTCTTATGACTGAAGGCTTTTCCTTATCAGCAACAATACTATTAGCATATATGGAAGAATATGAATGGCTAATAGTATGTAATTAAGTCCACAAATTGACAACAATACTTACGTATTATTGATTATCTGAAAGCGTTCACCCTTCTTGAATGAAAGATCATCTCTAGTTCTTGCTTCATAATCGTACAAGGCCACAAAAACAGTAACACCCCCTTAGGAAAACCCAAAAATATGGTATTAATACTTTTTCCTAGACAAGGGATATAGTAATCTGATATAAATCAGATTACACATGTACTATTCAAAAGCATTTCACCAATGTTATTTTGAAGAAAATAGATATTCTTACTAAAAAGTGAGGAATGTTTATAGTTTTAAAATAAAAACATTGCCTGAATTCATTCATTGATTTCATAATGACCTAAGTCTGCAACCAGTCGAGGCAAATCTATACATTTGATGAAATATATTACTATCACTAAGAAACACTTATTTAACACTTTCATGATTAAAATAACAAAAGGTACAAAAGTTGCTTTTCATGTTAAAATTATGAGACTATCTGTATTTGTATTTTTGTAGAAAACTCATAAATAGGATATTTGGGATGTGTTCACATTCTTATTATAGACCCTCCCAACTGCTATATGTTAACTAGAAAGTGTTTTTTTAAATCTGGTAATTTTAAGATGTGTGGACTTCAGTTTCTAAAATTCTCCAGCCAGTATTCTGAGACCTGAAATTTACACATTTAACAATTGCCAAAGTCTGAAAAACACTGGTCTAAAGTGAAGGCAGAGGTGAAATTCAGCAGGTTCTAGCAGGTTTGCTAGAACTGGTAGTAAATTTTCCAAGTGGAGAACCAGTTGTTAGAACAAATCTTCTTTTGTTTTTTTTCCACTTTACATGTTTAATCCTGTAAGGAAGGCAGGAAAAAAACATTCTGGTGTTGTTTCTAGCCTCATCTTTATTGCTCTGCTTACAATCACATGACCCTCCAACCATGCCCACAGAGCCATGCCCACAGAACAGGTAGTAAAAAATTTTGAATTCTACCACTGAGTGAAGATATAATAGTTATTAAACATAGCTAAAATCCCCAATGGGATTGCAAATTTTCATTCTATTGTGCTTCAATACTAATGCATAAAGTTGCCATCAAATTCTGCAAATCTTTCTTGTTGTGATTAAAAATCAAAGCCAGTATATAATCCATATTTTCCATTTTATCTCCATGTGTATCTTTTTAATACTTTCCCATACATGTTGATATCTGTATAATAATTCTTTTTCAAATTTAGCCCATGACAGTTATATGTTGATAGATTATTTTATGCCTAAAAATCTAATAAACAAATATCTATTAAAATTAGTAAGGTTTCCAGAATCAGCATTTATATTCAAATACTAAAATGCCTTTCAAACATTTGAAAGAAAATAGCAACACAGACTTGCAGGAATGCAGTCATCATCTTTGATATATTTTCCAATGTTCATTCTGGTTTTTGCCAATAGAGGCTCTGAACCTAACTTGCCAACTGGAGAATGATGAATTAGCCTGAAGCATTTGAAGTATGTAAGGTCACCGGCACTCTTGCTACTAATATTAATAAATATTTCTGTTGCAACTCTTATTTACCATTTTGATTAGTATCCACACATATACACAAACACTCACATAACAATATAAATAGGAATATTAACCCAACGTAAGGGTATTATGGACTTGATTCTAGTCCCAAAACAGAGTATTTTTTCTCTACTAGAAGCTCCTACTGGATTTAACCTGTCCATGGATTAACAGATTATCCTGTTAACTGAACTCATATACTTTCATGAAGAAAACATTGTAAGAAACCCACATGACTTGCAAACTATGTAGACAATAATTCCAGAATTATGTGCTTTTATTAACATGCTAATGTATTGCTATATGTATATTAATATACATTACTGTTTATTAATTTCTCACACACATTTTACACTAATAATTCTGTTAGCATTTTTCAAATTAAAGGAAGTCTACAAATGTTTAACTATTTATAAACTTGGATTATACTCATTTATAAAGTATACCCAACATTTGTATTATATATCTCAATAACTTCAGTGAACAGGGGAAGAATAGTGGATTGAAGATGTCTTTGCAAAAATTGATCCGACAACACATCAAACACAGAGAAACCAGTAATTGGTTCCATGGAATCTTTCCAGATAACGACAGAAGATTGCCCACATGTGCTGTTCCTTGTTAGGAGATCAAAGGCAATTGTCTCTTGCACATGTGGGCAGAGGAGGTGGCGGGAATTGCCATTTTGCTTGCAACCATATTCAGCACCTTTTAATGGACACTATATTTGCTAGCCTCACTTTCTAGTCACTTTTGGAAATTGCTTATTAACGTTACAGACTTTTGGAAAGTGACTTATGTATTCTTTCTTATTGAAAAAGTTGGCTAAAGAAGAACTCTGTATGATGAGATAAAGAAGAAATGTTAGTGAAATCAAATCCTATGACAATATGTGAATGAACTAAAGATTAAAATTGTTAAAAAGTAAAATTAAGGAATCTATGTTATTGTTGTTACTTCTGGCAATCCTTCATGAATTTCTGCTAACATCAGGACTTAAAAGATGCTTTATGGATTTGCCTACAGATAAAGGAAAGAATTTGGGATGAAAAGATAATTGGTAGTTGTTGGCTTGGAGAGGATGAAGAATACAATGGGTGTTTATACTTCTTGTGATGAAGGTTGGAAATAATTTGAATTACTTTATAAGTTTAAGTTTAAGTTTATTCATATTTATATAAGTATCTCAAAGCAGCAAACACACATAATACCCTTAATTTCACCACAACCATCCTGTGAGGGGGTTGAGCTAAGAGACTGTGACTGGCCTAACCCCCATCTAATGCAGGACTAGTCCGACACTGGGTCTCAATAACTAGATGTCCTGAAGGATTTGGCATATTTTAGAGAACATTAGCCCTGTGAAAGATTCTTAATTCTTCCTCAGTAGCATACTAAGTGCCACCTAACCTGAGAGGCCCATCTTCTGGCACTGTAATCAGCAATCATTTTATCTTGTCTTTACTTGGGGGAAAAAGGAGTAGTTTACTACTGCTTTCTCAATGCAATATGAATTGATGCTTTTGCTCTTGTCACTAAAATGACATCTACCTCAGGCATCTTATTGCTGCTGTCCAATATATATTGCCTGCTTGCTTTAGTTGAGTAGCTGAGGTGATCTTGCCAAGGATGACCTTGGTAGGAGCATTTATGCTTGGTGTACAATCATGGCATCCTTCATTCACTCCTCCCAGGAACTTCCCCATGCCCACAATGTAGCAGCAAAGCAGGACCTGAGGGAGTACACTTCCACTAAGCCCCCTAACTGAAATACTCACAGCACTTCCATCCCTAAGGCCCGATGGAAAACCGGGTTCTGAATTATCAGAAATTCAATATACACTACAAACATTCCTATTTAGAAATCTTTTTAGCTGTAGTTAGACCAAGACATTCATATGGAAATCATATCTAATTTGAATTTTACTTAAAGAATTTTTGGTGCATGTGCTTGTAAAGACCAAAACATTTCACTATATGTATTTTTTCTCTAAACACTTACATCGATTATAGATGATCATTTCTGTAAACGGACTTCTTATTACTGCTACCATAGCACAACTCCAAACCAGCTATCGTAAGGTCCAAGTGTGTGTGTGTGTGTGTGGTTTGGTGTGTGTGTGTCACCAATAGTGGTGTTGTTGGGAAGTTTGCCACAGAAAGGTTTTGGAAGCTTTGTGTTTAGTAAAAAGATTAATCAGAGGTGGATAGAAGTTTCTCAAATGAGAAGGTAATTCTTTGAGCACAAGTGCATATTTAGGCTGTTACAAGAGATGTCCATGAATTCAAGTCTGAAGTGATCTAGAACATTGAGCTCCCTGCATTCTATTCCATGCTTGAGATTAGTTTACTGCATGCTGGAATGCTACCTTCATTATGACATAAATCATGATTATTAAGTGCCAAAATGCTTCATTTTCAGATTTTCCTCTCAATAACTAGCAGGTTTAAATCATGCCTTAATTTTTAGTATAATCTAGAAGTAGTGAAGCCTATCAATAATACTATGTTTTTCAGAAAAAAAGATTTCTTAAACACATTTGTATAAAATAAATTATCAGCAGACTAAATGAAAGGATGCAACTCAAAACAGGAAAATGTCAAGACATTTTGTTCATATTTTTAAAACTTTCTATGATTAATTAAATAAATGAATTTCATTATCAATATTACTGAAAATTATACTGCTGGGTTATAAAATACAAACATGACAAATAAAATGATAAAATACACTAAACTTTTATTTACAAAGGAAGACTTGAGGTGTTTTAAAGGGATGAACATTTGTTTTTTAACTTTTCCATCTAAATGTGTGGACCCTGTAAATAGAGTCAATTCCCAGAGCACTTTGTAAAAAGCTGATTAAAAATGCCTGCTGGATAGAACAGTGAGTGATGGCAAAATTTGCAGTCTTTTATCACAATACTTCTATGCCAAAGGTTTGTTGATAAATTGCCACAATACTACATATTTATCCAATACTACCGTACCTCAACATTTAGTAGAGGACTGTCTGATGTCACTGTATGAATATTACTGCCTGCTCAAGATAAGAAGGTGGCAATCCAACTATCAATTTGAATCACATAGGACACTGAGGTAACTGAGGTTCTTTAGATGGTCAGGTGACCTTGTTTTTCCTAATGATTAAACGAATAATTGGTTCCAACTTAGTGGGGTTTAGTATTAATGGAATCTACACTCAGACATGCAAGATATTCACAGAGGGTACTGTTCTGCCAAAAATTATTTAAATTCTATGACTTTTCAAGTTTGCACCAATATAAAACCTGGATGTATATGAATTCATGGCTGATCCTGAAGAATCTGTTACATGTAAGTAACTAATCAGCACCAGTCCTACATAAAAGCTAGGAAGTTGATAAATGTACTAAAAAAAGGTCGACCATTAGTACACCTGTTGGGACTGTTGGCACAGTATGATGTTTTGTACAATTTTATTTATTTAATTTATGTATTTATTTTTTAATAATCTTTTGCATATTGCTTGGATCTGTTTGCAACAAAATCAAGCTTTTTTCTAGTCCTGCTTGACTTTTGTAGAAACTTACAATAGTTTTTTTAATAGCATAACACATTTTAGACTAAATCACAACTCTTGATTTGCAACTCTTGGTTTGCAACTCTTGGTTTGGTACTACTGAATCTTCTATCTGATGGTAATTTTAAGACCATGCTTACCTGTTAGACTACTAGGATATGGACATGGCACTGGAGAAAATGAAGAAGATGCTCCCCCGAAAGGTGTCATACCAGATGATCCACCAAAAGGAGTCATGGAATGGCTATTCAAATTAATCGATGGTCCTTTTACTGCAGGTGACTGATTAGCTTGGGTTGAATCGGATCCATAATTGCTGACAGGGGAAGTAATTGTCTCTGGAGTATTTTCAGTTCTATATTTCATGGTAGGACTTTTATCTTGCTTGCTCTTAATGCACCCCATGGTCTTTTCTGTAGAGAAAACAGGATAGTATTGCATGTGAATATTTCATTATTGTTTAAACTGTTCACTAAATATTTAGAATAATTTTGAGATCATTTTAGATTGAAACTTATATAATTTTTAAAACAAAGATTTTAAATGCCTGTCTACATATTAGTTGTATTCAGTTGATTTCATAATTATACTACTTTATTATAGCCAAAACTCAAAAACATAAATTGTGCTAAAGATAAGTTGCAAGACTGCTTTTCAAAAGGCAACTGAATTTCTTGGTTGTTTTCCTTGAAAATATTTCATTTATATCCAAGAAGCTTCTTTAGTTCTTACTGAATGGTGGGAAAGCTAAATATAATAAATTACAACAAAACATTGGATATCATCAAACTAGGCAGCCAATACACCAAGGTATAACTTAAGAGGACCTTACATTATATGATGCTTAATTTTCATTGCTACTGTTCAGTATCTTAATACAATCCAGTTGTAGATGATTTGAAATACAAAACAAGTTAATATAATAGTTGTTTATTCTTCCAACATATAGAAAAAGCAGCATTAAATAGATGTTATAGATACCAGAGTAATATAACTGATGTTGGATTTTTCAATATTCCTAGTTTTGCTTGGGAAATATGCTTCTCATTAAAAATCTTAGAAATATTTTCCCTGTTATACTGTTAAGGGCCAGATATTATCCCAGCCCAGGAGAAATTTTTCTTATTTTGGGAAAAGTAAGTAAGGAGAAAAAAACTGGCTGTTGATCGAAGAACCTTTGCCATTCAAATTCTTTTTTTCATATTATTTAAACTTTGTAGAAATGTTACCTAGCATGGTTATACCCTAATAATCGGTATGTAAATCGTGCTGATTACTCACATGTCATTAGAGAGTGTTGTACACAGTAATATTATTTCAGCTTGATGGAAAATCATCTTCCATTGTTATTAGAAGGAAACCTGAGAGAACTAAAGCTTTAGTCAGTAGTTTAACAACAGACTCTATGCCTTGCTTTGAATTTTAGACATTTGTATTTCTAATCAAAGAGGAGCATTAGCTGTTACGCTGGGTCAAATGAGTAAAAACCTTAGAAATTTGGTCTGAAGTATTTAAAATAATTCTTTACAACATAGAGACAGACCTCAATTCTGCACAATACTTGGGCCAAGGTTTCAATTTGGGGGAAAATTAAGTTTATCAACATGAACTGGTTTCTTTATTAATAATGACAAATAATTGATTTATGGCTGTTGAAGATTTTGATCCTAGTGGGCTATCCAGATTTATTCAGGACAGAAAACCACTTCCAAGAATTTAAAGGTATGAACCTATTTCATGGATTTCTTTCTATATTCCATCTTTGTCCTTGCTGGAAAAATCCATAATTTTACATTTTAATCAATTGAAATTAGAGTATATAAACACAGCTTGCAGGAGAACTCATAAACCATAAAAATGCAAAGATTCTTATACGAAGCCTTTGTAGATTATCACTAGCATGTACTGTACACTGATATATTATACTGTATAAATTTATATAAATTTTGAACAGCAATGCAATTCTAAGAAGATAAACCTAGAAGAGTTATTTTTATCTAGTAGCTAGCAGGCTGTCAAGGCGCTACATAAATTTTCCTCATTACTTCAAAAACAAATACAATTTACACAATGCACTATGCAAATCCTTAGAAAGGAAAGTTTCTTACTCTCACACATGCTTCAATACAAGAATATATCAGAAGTTAAGTACTGTTAAGTTTTTTAGAAAGCAAAGGGATATATACACATTAAAATTCTATCAAAGACCGAAAGTTTTTAGTAGAAGAAATATTGCCCTCAAACGGTCCTCCCCAAATTATAGGGACAATTTATTTGTATGTACAGATGTACACACACTGGTGCAATTTTGTAGGATCATCAACTTATAAATTGTGACTGACAGCTAACATAAGATTAAAAACATTGAAAAACCCTTTGAAGAACATAAAAACCACAAAACCCCAACACTAAACCACAGGGTGTTTGCTGTTCCAAAGAATAGGTGCTGCAATCAAAACAAGGTCTCCTAGATACAGGGTGGATTTGCCTAGTAAAAAGGCTTGATTTAAATCAACTCGATTTAAATAATAATTTTTAAAGAGCAACTGTCATCTGTCCCACAGCAGCTCCTCCTCTGACCGGCTGTTGACTAACAGACAATCCCAATATTGGAGAATATACAGCCTCATGCTACATAACTAAGCTCCCTTTCATGGTAAACTAAATTATTAATGTATCTTAAATAGAAAACTATTTTAGATACATTTTTACTCCAAAAGAATTTTATTAAAATAAATTTGATAAAAAAAAAAAATCAGATTTAAATAAAAAAAATCAATTTTTTAAATTTATTTTTAAAAATCATCAATTTTTATCCACCCTACTTGGATGTCAGTAGACGACCCGATTCATAGAATGGACTTGAAGCAGGACCACTCTGTTGTAACTTGAGAAACAGGCAGAAACAATAAGAAATAGGTAGTCCTGCAAATAAGCCTGCTTAGTGCAATGAAAGGCTTTACAGTGGTAATCAACGCCCTGAATTGTACCCGGACGCCTAATGAGCCAGTGGAGCTTTCAAAGTAATAGTGTTAATTGGTAATCAACACCCTGAATTGTACTCAGAAATCTATAGTGAGCCAATGCAGCTTGCAGAGTAATGATGTTAATAGATAACCAGCACCCTGAATTGTACTCCAAAACCTATGGTGAGCCAGCATGACTTGCAAAATAATGGTGTTGATGGTGTAGCATATGCATAACTGCCCCTAATACTGCATCTGAACCAACTGTAACTTTTAATAATCTTCAAGGACAGACCATATAGGGCCAATTGCAATACAGGTCATCCTCTAGTTACAGCCACAACTGAGACCAAAATTTCCGTTGCCAAGTAAGGCAGTTGTTAAGTGAGTTTTGCCCATCTTATGATATTGTTTTGCTGCAGTTAAGTGGATAATGAATCATGTGGTCGTTAGGTGAATCTGGCTTCCCGTTGACTTTGCTTGTAGGAAGGGACATGGTGCCGCAGAGTCTTAATGACGCTGTATGTGTTGAGCAATTGCCAAGATTCTGGTGGTTTGAGTCCAGCTCCCTGGGTCAGGATGAGCTCCAGTCATTTGTTCCTAGCTCCTGCCCACCTAGCAATTCAAAATCATTATTTGCAAGTAAGATAGATCAGTATGCTGTTTCAATAGTGGGAAACTGCTGGCTGCATTTTGTGTGGGCAGCTGGAACTGGTGCTGGATCTGTCCGGATGCATGGGTAGAGGAGCAATGAATGAAAGCCCTGGATAAGTTAACTTCCTCTGAGAATGCTACAGGCCAGTTGGTGTGAAGCTACAGCGGGCCAACAAACGGACTAGCAGCTGTCTGCTGCCGGGATGTCTACCTTGTGTATAACATTGTACGCTCCCTGGCCTTGTACATACGCTTAATAAATCTGCTTGCTGGAAGGCACTGGGAAGATTGCAAATAGTGATCCCATGACCCTGGGACAATGCAACTGTTGCAAATATATGCCAGTTGCCAAGTGCCTGAATTCTGATCATATAACCATGGGGATTATAAGTGTGAAAACTAGTCATAAGTAATTTTTTTCTGTGTTGTAACTTTGAATAGTCATGAATAGTTGTAAATTGAAGCCACTTATAGTCCAAGCAGGACATAACCAAGAAATCAGTGAGATCTTCCCGATCCAAGAATATTTACAACCGACACACACTATAATTCTCTTGGCCACCTCTTCTATCCGATTTTAAACAGCACAGAGAGTTCAAGAAGACCCTCAAATTGCATACCAGTTCTATCTGGGGAGTGCAACCTATGCAGAACTAAAGATGGAAGTCTCCAAAAGGGAATCCCAAATCCCTCAGTCACAGTCTTGATAGGGTTAAACCAAAGTTTATTTTTCTCCATCCAAAGCACCTCAGCCTCCAGATACAGAGAAAGAGTCTTAACAGGTTTGCTGGCCCAGGATACATTTCTAAGTCTCATCAGTGACTTGCTTATTTTTGATCCTGAGGTGATGACCTAACTTAGTGGTTTCATGTAGATATTAAACAGGAAAGGAGAGGATATAGATCTCTAAGGAGACTCATGAATGAGGGATCTATGGCTAGACACACCTTTTTCCCTATCTACCCTGACTGGAATCAATACAAAAGGGTGAAGAACCATTTTACACCTAACTCAGAAGCCAATAAAAAATGATACCATGATTGATGGTATTAAAACCTGTTAAGCAATCAAGGAAGATCAAAATGGATGCACCATCCCCATCCACTTGCAACAAGGGCTGTCTACAGGTATAATCTGATTCTATGACATCCATGTACTAGGGCCCAGCTAATGTTTCTTCCAGAATCCTCTGGATCTGCAAAGCAACCATCTTCTCAATCACTTTCCCTAAAAGGAAAATTGGAAGCTGTTGTACATCATCCAGCACTGTTGGATTCAGGAATGATTTTTTTGAGGGGATAGACTATTGCTTTCAAAAGTCAAAGGAACCACCCATTCCCTCAAGGACGCATTAAACACTACCCTGTAATCTTGGCCAAGTTTCTCTCCATCCCATTTTATACCAAACAAAATCAAGACAGAATTAATTTTGAGTTTCTTTCTCAAGTTTGCTTCAATCGCTGTGTGAGGTTGCTGCAAATCACTCCTTGTTTTTTCATACTTTCCCCAAGGTCATCTCTAATTTCCTGTTACACTGACAGTACACACTGCAGTCCCTCTAGCTGTAGGGTGCAAGAGTATTACCATAGCAAGTCTCATGACAGCTGCTGAATGTAGCCAGCCTTCCTGCTCCTACAAGCACTGTCTCCTGGGTCACCATCACCACCCACCACTGTTTAGGTGGAGACGGAGAATCAGATCTGAGATCTACTGCTGCCATCAATATCTGAGTGAGCATCACAACCAGCTCTGCAGCCATCACCAGTGCAGTGCTACCAGATATTCCTCAGCCAAGGGGAATGGTACCCCCATTACTATGTGCCCTGAAACAGATCACTGATGGAACTTCAGCTGCTGCCACTCCACTTTTAAATTACTACACAATTCAGAAATCCACATAATCCTGTTTACGCCTAGATAAAATGTCAGCCATGGAGAAGATTATTTATCTTGGCCATCCAAAAGGCGGTCTTTGTTACAATTTTTCTGATTTAATTATGTGCAATCTATGATATCCAAATACATTTATTTAGTCCAAAAGAGAATTGTTTCAATTATATTGTTATGCATCCACTTTTGTTTATAATAGCTGGTTGCTATGCAGTATAAATATGCAGTATAAACATAATTATCAATAGATACAACACAATTCTGTAGTCAGAACTGGTCAGCCTGAGGAACTTTAGAATTTGGCAGGAGGATTTAATCCATGATATCATTGATTGGAACATTTAGCTATTTTCTTTTTTAATTTTTCCAAAGCTTTAGACACTTCCAATATTTTGGGGGCAAATTTTTGTTCTTTCTCTGGAAGAAATTGACATGTTATAAATGCAATACTTTATTCAACAGTAAGTGCAATGGCAACACAAAGATGAAGATGTCTTCAAATATTCAAAGGGTACATAATCACATGGCACATAAAAATATTTTACTCACATTTATTTTTAGAATATGTTTTAAAAGTTGACAATTTACTAGGAAGAATGTGAATGAGAAAAAAAACAAATCACAGCTATAAAATATTTTAAAACATGTACAATTGTTCTGAATCTTTTTGGTAAAGTAGAATGTCTTGCCAGTCCATAGTTTAAACATTTCTATCCACAGGTATTACTTCTCTATAAAGCTTCAGCAATCATTTTGAAAATGTATGATTTGTAAAGAAGATACAGGTTACACAAATCACATTAGTATAACAATTGTTTGTTAATGCTTAATCCTCTCACTAAAAGGTAATGGAAACTTAAACTAACCTTGCTGCACTTTTCCTTGAAGGCAAATTCTACAGAATTGAATGGGAAAGGATGTTGGTCTAACCTGATACGTTCCTTCTCATTGTGGGAAGCATAGACTCCAAATTGACTGGGATTCGTCAGCAGTGATCACGTGATG
>JAEANM010013995.1:0-14181 GCA_017656035.1 Myanophis thanlyinensis | reverse complement strand
TGAGAATTATCTTGTATAAAATGATGGAATAATATATTAGTCAAAAGTATATTAATAAATTAGTGAGATATGAACATTTAAAGCGAAGACTATGAAAGAATGGCACAAAAAAAAATTCTGTAACCAACTGACACACTGTAAATATAGAATGGGATGATGTTTTTTAGGTTTATATGTTGTTATGTTTTTGTATGTTTGTTTAAAAAATAAAAAAAACTGTAAAAAAAGAATAGACAAGATGAGAGGTTTTTTTTAATAATGCAAGGGCAGGATGGAGACAGAGAAATTGTTCGGTAAAATGTAACAAAAACATGGCTTTTCTCAGCATTGCTCAATTTTAAAACAACACTATTTACTGATTATTTTTTCTTTAGCTGAAAGATATTTTGATCAGAAGGCTCCACAAATTTAGTTTCCTTTTCTGGTTAGTTGTCCTGGTAGTTCAGTAAATCAGGAAGAATGACTAGTTCCTCATCTCTGAGATACCCCATGCACTAATTCTAACACTGGGCTACAAAGACTAGCATAAGAATTGCCTACTGTACTTTTAGCATCCTCTGTGAAAATGCCCTGTTTGTGAACTGACTGCAGTTGGTGACAGATTGCCTTTAGAAGATTTATATTTATTTGTGGATCCTGTTTTAGAGGGGGTTGTGTTTACTGGGTATCTATTTGAGAAATGTGGTGGCTCCAAGTACCCTCTCCTGTTAATCTCTACAATTGTTTATTTTATGGTGGAGACTACTTTGCATTGTCAGGACATCATCCCTGACAATGTTTTCCTTGGCAGCTTTTCTGGGTATCAGCCTCTCCAGATTTCTCATCATTAGCTGCTGAAGAAGGCTAAGCAAACTTAGGCAATGTTTGCTAATGACTTGTGGCAAGTCGGGGTGGGTTAATGAAGGAAAGAGGCTTATGTTTAACAGGAGACATTTGTAGAGCCATGAGAATTTGACCATCCCACTCCAGAAATAGATATTTGAGTTTAGGAGTAGTCAGGCTTCAGGCTTATTGAATCTTTTGGGGTCCCAAAGGTACTTTTTCAAAAGGCAACTGGATTTTCTTTGTTTTCCCTTGAAGACAGTTCTGAAGTAGCTTCTTGGATGAGAAGCAAAATGTCTTCAAGGAAAAACAAAGTCCATTTGCTTTTTGAAAATGCAACCATGACCTGGATGACTGAGAATCTCCATAGAGATCTACTAGGGTGTTGATTGAGTCTCTGAGATCCTAAAACCAGAACTCAAATAGATATATGTTGAGGAACAAACTCAGTATAAGATGCTGATCTGTATTATAATCAAGAATACAGTTCCTTCTCTCCATCTCTTTCCTCCTCACCCCAAACCATTTTTTCTAGAGTATAACAACAACAACAACAACAATAATATTTATCTGGAGCTTGCAACAACAATAACCAACAGCAGCATGTTGCTTTTTAAAAAAAAAAGGTAAGGCAAAACAAACCTTAAAACACAGTGTAAGCATGCAAATTAAAAACAATTTATGGTCTGCCAGTTTCATTATTCTTTCATCCAATTTGAATGGAATCGGAGAATACTGAATTAAGATTTAGGGGAAAGGAAAAAGCATTTTTTCCAAGTACCTCCTGCTTTGCCACTTGACCTGTGCTTGTATTAAATTCTGATATAGTACTAGATTAACTGCATAGCAGTACGAAGTGGGACACTGCTCATATTGCTCTAAATGTCTGGATTAAGTTGAGTAAGTAGTCTAATACGTGTATGCTCTGTGGCTGCTCTTCATTTTCTTCCACAACTTTAACCTGTTGGTTGGGTTTAATCCAGAAACTGAAACAGAACTTGCTTTACTCCCAGACAAGTGAATGTTGCTTAACCTTTCAGGCACTTTGAGAAAATGCTGAAATCCAAAGAAGAGCCAGAGTGATATTCAGAAATATTCATCACCAATTAACCATGGAAAGACTCATACCTTTTTGCGGCTTTTAGAGGATCCACATTTAGTTATCATAGCTGCAAGGCTGGATTGGGTGTCCCCTCTAAAGTGATCTTGGAGGAATTAATTGGGGGAAAGTCCAGAAAGATTACAGTAGTCTGAATTGCTGTTGGCAGGAATAAAAATTTGAGTTTGCCTCTGACCCTATTACAATTATCTTACATTATCAAAAATGGAAGAAAGAAAAGGGACGGGAAAGGGAGGGGAATGGAGGGAAAGGGAGGGAAGGGAAAGGGAGAAGAGGGAAGGAAAAATGAAGTGGAGGTAAGGGGAGGGAAAGGTAGGGGGAAGGGAAGAAGTATTGGATATGGTTTTATAATCTATTCTAAATTTAATCAATTGTTGGTGCAATAGAAGGAAATGCCAATGATATTATTCTTCCATCCTGGACCATTTCTGGCCAACATCTCACAACCCTGATTCAATGACTGTATGTAATAAAATTAACATTTTAATGTAATAATGTTATGGGATTACAAATACTATGAGGATGGCTATTAGATAGCCATAAACTATGGATCTATATAAGTTTGTCCTTCAAGTATCTATATACTATTTTACATCTGTCATTTGATTGGTGCTGTTTCAAACAATTCCAGTGGAACATCTCACTGAAAAGGAATTATGCTTCCTTTGCATTCTTTATGCAAATAAATGAAAGCTTGTAAGGCAGAGTCAAAGAAGAACCTGAACATTTTAAACCTTTAAACCTTGTAAGCATTGCACAAGATAAGGTGGCACCATCACAGGCTATCTAAATTTCACGAGTAGTGCTGATATATCATATTTGAATGCATATCAATGTAATGTAATGTAATGTAATGTAATGTAATGTAATGTAATGTAATGTAATGTAATGTAATGTAATGTAATGTAATGTTGATTTGAAATGTAATAGAACTATTGCACAATCAGTAAATTTTGCTGAAGCTTTCTCATATTCCAGTGAGAAGCATTCAAGAACATGATTGCTTTAAAGCAGTACCATTCCAAATTCCATCATCTTGAATACAGTCTGTCCTAATGGCAACATGGCATTCAGTAATAATGTCACACAATATTTCAATATAGCCAACAAGGAAGGACAGGGATAGAATGTGTTTGGTCCCCATTACCTATTCTAAAGGTATCTTGCTATGAGCCTTCAACACCTGGAGAAGGAATAGCAGATGTGTTGTAGCACTGTGGTTTTCCTAGCCAGAACAATGGAAACATCTCTGTGAGTGCAGAAGCATATTGTGGGTTTCTCTACCACATAGCTAAGTGGATAATAAGCCCCATCAGATACTTTTCCTATAGTCAAGGATTTCTCTCTTGTACTGCAACATGGGAAAGAACAAATCAATGGGGACCTACAATGTCCCCAAGAAAGTTGGGTTGTCCTTAAATGATTTATTGGAAAATGTTTCAGGCATCACTCACAATTTATTACTACTACATGAAGGAGTTCATGCACAAGTGATTCCAGTAAATCCTTTGCAAAGAAGCACTTTTCTCTCATATATTTTTCTATGCTTAATGCCAGGAACTAAGTGTGTTAAATATACACTAAATATTGATAGAAGACGCTGCAGTTTGTTTATAGATTTTTACCCCACACAGGCTAAGGTGTGGTTGTTTGCAAATGGGGAGATCAGGAGTTCTGGTGTTTGGGAATTGAAACAAAACTCTCCTGTGAGATTTCACATGAATAAGAACAGCTCATTTATATCTGTGTGTGACCTCCCAGGAAGTGTAATTTGATTAACGGTGTGAGCCAAGGGCACACTTTAGCTAACTATACCCTTTTCAGTGATTCTTCAGGGACTTGGCCATTTGTACTGCATTTGAAACTTTCCATCCGTGATCCCAAAGGTGAGATTTATGTCACAAACTCTCAGCGACATATTCCAGGAAAAGGATATGCAACCTGTTGCCCTCCTGGTGCTTCAGATTACAATTTATGGAATCCCAACTAGCAAGGCCAATGAATAGAGTATGTGGGATTTGTAATCCAAAACTTGGGGTGGGGCTACAATTTGCCTATACCAATCTCAGGGGAAACAGTCTGTATTGAAGTCAGGTACTTTAAATGAAACCATTCACTAATAATGCATTTTTTAAAAAAATCTCTACACCTTTTTCTTTTGTAGATTTACAGTAAATCCTGTTGTAGTTCCTGCCAGCTAGCAATTCCAAAATATGATTAATAGAGCTAATTGAAACTGGCATACTATGCAAACCTACACTGAAGTAAGACTCATTGTATGTAATGGGCCTTGTTTCTAAATAAATGCACATAGTATTTTTCTGTATATTAATAATGCATGCCTGGAGTATGAATTTTGTATGCCAGTTTCGCTATACAAACTTGATGCATATTCATCGCATTTGCAGTGGTACAGCTAAATCATTGAGGCTGTAGCGAGCTAAGTATATGTTTTGTGAGGGATACATCTAATTGTTCACATTTTCTGTAATGACAGAAAATTCAAATTTTTATATGATATTTCAGGAGCCAGAGAATTTTGTATAGATCACATGAGATCATGTTAATACCCTATCATTTGAAAAGAACATTAACATTTGATACAACCCAGAAAATTCATCAGAGTTGATAGGCTGTAGGCTGAAGCTAAGAATCAACAGCAGTGTTGGTAGCAAATCTAAGATCTGATTTTGAATTCAGATGCAAAAAAGACACTAAACATACCAAACTCAGAGAGTTGATTATTATTTGGGTCAAATCTCAACTCACATAGGAAGCTTATTGTATCCTTCCTTTCTTGTTGGGCCCAAGAGCAGCATTTGTTGGAAGGGCCGAGTTTGGCCATAATCTGAAACACAGTGTCCCAGAAAGCCTTCAAAAGAGCAGTGTCAGGTTTTAAAACATTTCGAACAAACAAATGAAGAAAAAAGATGTTCCAGTAGACACCAACCATCAATCTAGCGACATTAATGATGGGAATGATTCTAACCAGTATCATTAATTTTTTCAAATTAGTATTCATGCAATGTGGTGCAATATGCTATAACAGCATTTTTCATTTAAATGGCATTGTATAATACACATGAGCATGGGGGACTGTATGTCTGCTTTAATGTTAATTGAAATATAAATCAATGAAATAATATCTCCTGCTGCAATAGCAAATCATTGCTAAGCTGTGAATGGTTCACCTTTCCCACGTGTCATCCTCTGCTTCATCTGTCTAGAAAGCCTCAAAGCCTGGTTTCATTGGCAATGTACAACAGTAACTCCAAAATTATCTTCTGCTGGTATAAAAGCGACTCTATTTTGTCCCACAACCCAAGATTTAAATGGTCTTATCTGAGTATCCCAATCTCTCATCCTAAGCTGCCATACAGCCATGGTGGGAAAATGTTGCCATGTTCTCCCTCCTATTTTAGGGAGGTGTTTTCATGTGCTGAGTTCTGACTTGATAGCCATTTGTAAATTCTTGTGCTCAGGCAACAATGACACAAAGAAGAGGCCTATTTAATAGGAGGATGAGTGGGAAGTCCATGACACCGATAAGCATCAGCTAAGTAGCATCTCAAAGCGTGCAGCAAGCTACTCCTATTATGCCAACAAGACACTATATTGTTAGTGAGAGGGCTCCCTATCAATCAGTCAGAATAGAGCTGGAAGGGACATTGAAGGCCTTCTAGTCCAATAACCTGCTCAATCAGGGGACCCTATACTATTTCAGACCAAGTGATTGTTCTTAGAAACCTCCAGTGACCCACAACCTCTGAAGGCAAGCTGTCATCAAGCTGTACAACTGGAAGGATAGGCTTCTGAAATAGCAGGACATCTGAATCTGTGGCGCCAACACTATTTTTTATTTCTTACAAAAATAATGGAGCTCTCTGACAAAGATTGAAAACTGAGTGGAGAATTATATCGTAACAATAGCTGGATGATGGCAGTCTGTGGTGTTTCAAAAACAGTAAGAGGGAAATAGGTCTGGCCAATTCCATACTCAAACACTTAGTAATGAAATATCCTATGATTTATTTATTTTTTGCTTTAGAAAATGGAAGTTGCAAAATAATTTATTATGGGTGTTGGAAAACATTGACCTATCGGTATGAAATAGGCCTAATTTGCACTTTGGGGAATGATCCTCAACTTGTGACCATTCATTTAGTGATTGTTTGAACTTACTGAAAAAAGTGACTTATGACTAGTCCGAACTCTTACAACCATTGCAGGATTCACATGGTCACACGAACCAAATCTGGGCACTTGGCAACTAGCATGTATTTATGATGATTACAGTGTTCTGGGGTCATGTGATCATCCTTTGCAACTTTCCCAGCCAGCTTCCAACAAAGAAAGTTAATGGGAGAAGCTGGATTCACTTAATGACTGCATGAGTCACTTAACAATTGCAGTGGTTCACTTAGCAATTGTTGCAAAAAGGGTCATAAAATTGGGTGCCACTCACTTAATAACTGAAATTTTGGTCCAATTATGGCCATAGATTTAGAACTATCTGTATATGAATTGGACTTTAATTGGCCGATACATGTTGCATTTTTTTTGACTATTGAAGTTTAGTTCTTGGCATTTATTCATTTATTCGATTTTTGTGGCTGCCCTCATATTCATGACTATAGATGGCTAACAACAGTTTAAAAAGCCATAAAAACATGTAACGATGAGACACACATAGTATAATCAACAGCCTATTTAAAAATAAATCACCACCACCAACAAAAAAAAACATTGTAGAATTGTAAGGGTTTTGCAAGACATCTGGGGCCCCAAATTCAGTCACAAAGCCATGTTTTAAGGATTTATAGAATGCCAGCAAGGTCTTTTAAAACCTAACAACAAAATACAACTTTCTAAGACAACGTAGCCTTTAATTCTGTGCAGTTCTTTCAAAAAAAATATGCTTGAAAAACCATACAGTAGTTACATTCGGAGTTGATTTAAATTACAGACTAATGTGGAAATGGAATAGATTTATGTGTAAAACATGTGAATTAGATTGGAAAGACAATCTGTCCATTTTTAGAACTGATTGTTTAGCCTGCAATCTATCCACAATTCCAGAAAATGAGCCTTGACAGGACTATCCTAAACGTCAAAATCAGCCATGTTAAACTTCATTTCATTCGCCTTTTCATTCCAGCACGTTTTTATTTTATTTTATGTCATTATTGTACTACTTTTTTTTAACAACAGTTGTAGTTTCATCTTTGGCAGAAATTCTTCCCTAACTATCCTCCTTTTTAAAGAGGAAGCCATTAGAAGGAAGTTGCTCTGGTTTCATATCAGCCTGAAGCTTGGCAACGAGCCGTCCATCTGTAGAATCCATCTCCTCTTCCAGTCCTCTGAGCATTAGCAGAGTGTGCGCAATTTTGACACTAGAGAATTTTCCTCACAGATGCAAAATCCTTACCTTACTTTTTATTATTGAAAGAGCCATGGAACATCCTTAAACCCAGTGTGGAGTAAAACACTGCAATAATTCAGGGCTGCAGGTACAAGCAAGAGCATGCCAAACAGTTTAAACCTAAGTCGTTCCTCTTCTTTTCAGATTTGGTGCTTTACTCAGTTCCTGTTTTCTGACTTCACCTGTTCTCTCATTTGTTTTGTTAGTAAATAAGATGACAAATAAAGTAATTCTGAAGTAGCCCTCAGGTCTCCAAGACCTCACATCCCCCCCCTCTTCTTTTCCTGTTTTACAGCCAAAAAAAAAATTAAAATACAACCAGAAAAGACTACAGAGGTCCCTTTTTAATTGCTAAAGTGTCGCTCATTAGATAACTCCCATATTTGAAATATGCTGCTACTTCTGAATTAAAAGGAAAGATAAGTCACCAAGCCTTTTGCTACCAATTCTGGATAGGACCAAGTGCTTTCAGGTCTTTCCTTTTTCAATGGTGGCCATAACTTCATAATGCCAAATGGGATGAAGAATGTGTCAGTACTTCCCCATCATCCTTATTTGTAACTTTCTTCCCACTTCTTTTCAGTCATGACTATCTGAAATTAAATGTTTACAATGGAGTTTTTAAATCATTACAAATCCTAAGTTTATAAAAAAAATTCTGGAAGCACCCTGCTTGCATTCATTCTTTCTGGCTCAGCCAAACGGATTTCCATCCATTTTCTGGCCTTGGAATAGTAAACTTGAAATGACCTACACATTCAAAAAAATCCAGTCCCTGAGGTCTGGAATTTGCAGGCGTTTCTTTAAAATCTTTGCTACAATTCAAGACAGTAGAGCAGCAGGCTTAAGGGAAGTGGAAAGCATGTAGCAATTTTTTAAAATTGTCCATTCCTTCTCCTTCCTCTCCCCCTCCTCCGCCCAAGAAATTTCATCAGGGAAAAACTGGCCATGCTTCTGAAATCAAAATAATTTCTTTGCCTCCTCTTCCCTTCTCATTTTTCCAACATCTCACCCTCCTATTCCTGCATGCTAGACCTCAGGCTCATTTCAAAACCTGCTTTAGTCTTATTAGAAAATGTCTTTGGGACCGCTCATCTAGAAGAGTGCAATCTAGAGCATTACACTGAAAAGAAAAATACAGAATACATCCATATGATGACTGCTATTCTAACATCTGGAAAATTATTTTATTTTTGGAAGGAAAAAAGCCATACGTAGAATATGCCTGCTTGGCTTCCTTGTTTAACAAGGGGGAAAAAAATGAAATAAATTGTGCCTTTAAGCTTTTGTGCTTCATTCTTTCTGCAGTCTGCAGCATCCATAATCTTTGCTTGTTCCACTGGAGAAAGATAGTATGTATCTTGGAAACGAAACGGCCAGTATTTCATTCAACATCAGGGCTGAAAGAAACGTAATGATTCCAATGTTGTAAGTCATTGACAGATGGCACTAATAGAAGTTCTGATGCGTTCTTTAGCACCTGTTTCTTCATTTCAATTGGCAGGGAATTGCTGTGAGAAAATATTGGGCTGCTATTGTTCATGAAATAAAAGTCTGCAGTGAGTACTTTTCAGTCTGTTTTAAGCAAAGCAACCATGATTAAAATGTTGAGTGCCAGAAATTCACCACTGAATGCAATGCAGGTTGTTTATGGTGATGGCTATATTGAGGTGAGTGCTGTGCATCACTGCCCCTCCCCCCTTCCCCAAATCTAAAGATGCTGCACAAGTTAAGAGCTGATTTGTGCAATCAGAAATGAAGCCTGTGACAGCAGCCAATACATTTTACATGAGAAAGGTGGATTAACTGAATAATGAGGATCGGAGGATCACGAATAGGGAAAATGATAACAAGCTCGGTATACAGGTTCCTTGCATGCTGACAGGGGAGACAAAAGCTTCAATAGCTGAAGTGCTATGAGAATGAAAGTGAGAAATTTCTTCCCAGCTTTGTTAAGCTTACAAAATATGGCCTCAACATTATGATCCAGAAATGAAGCATCAGCCCATGGGATATCACAAGAAAGTTTTACTTATAGGGAAAAAAAAAAATCAAAGCCCGGCTTCAACTCACAGTAACAATTTATTAACATAATAAATCATGGTAACGTAGTATTTTTTACTATACTGTATATGGATTTCCTTGAACCTAGCACCACTACCAACTCTAAATGGCAACACTTAAAAACTCTGAAATCATTACTAGGCAGAGTTCAAAACTACAAGAAGGAAATTTTTCCTGCAACATGACAATGCTAAACCTCACATCCCACAGGCCACCCAAGAGTTGTGAAGTTATCTCATTTGCCATAGAGTCCAAACTAAGCCCATGCTTTCCACCAAATTAAATGAATATCTTTGTGAGTATCTGTTTGGCTCAAATAAAGAGTTGAGAAAGACTCTGAAGATCTGACTGAAGAAACAAATTATGAAGTTCTCTTCTGACGGCTTTATGAAGTTTATCAATTGTTGGGCAGAATTGTGCAGTAAAAAGATGATGATTATGTGGTGAGGTAAATACAAGAAACAAAAGATCTCATTTCAAGGATTGCTTTCCTGGGTCATTTATTTAAACACCCCCATATTAAACAGAAACTACAGAAATGGAGGCATTACTTTTTATTGGATCCCCAAATCTAGAATTTCATGAAAATTCTGGTAAGTACATTTGAAAAAAAATACAATACTATTAGAAAAGGTTCAGATGAAAGCAACCAAAATGATTAGAAGGTTCAATCTACTTTCCTATGAGAAAAGACTAGAACATTTAGTCTATTTAGTGAGTGGGGGAGAACATGAGATGCCTAAAACCATTCATGGAGAAAGCATTAGGATCAGAGACAGGTAGTTAATGCAGATGGATTTAGGACAGACGAGTAAAGTACTTTTTCACACCATGCATATTTAACCTATGGAATTTACAGATACAATGATGGATGGCCAAATGGATGGCTTTAAAAGTAAGTTAGATAAATTCAGAGGAAAAATCTAGCAAGGGCTATCTGTTTTGAGACAGTGTTACTTCTGGGATGGGGGACAGCATGCCTTCAAATATTGTATGCATAACATAATGGCAGGGTAACAGTAGTAACTATGTGAGCAGTAGCAACTATGTCTTGTTGACATAGTTGCTATTGCCCCCCTGCCATTATGCTATGCAAACAATATTTGGAGGCATGCTGTAACAATGTTTCAAAACTGATAGCCCTTGATAGAGCATTCCTCTGTTGGTTGGTGAACATCCCAGAGGCATTTGGTTGGATGCTATGAGAAACAAAATGTTTTGGGTCCACCAAACATCACTAAGATTTTAATCAACTGTGAGCACTAGGAATTTTTGAATCAGGATATATATTAACATAAATTAACTTTTTTTAAAAATTACTTGAATGAAAGTGGTTACAGTATTCATTGGTCAATGATAACTGAGCATTCAGGGAAATGTTGGAATCTTTCTACTCAGCTTTAAAAGAAAAATCTGGATGATTATCTACTGGCAATGCTTGAAGGTCAGAAGAGATCCTTATTTTAGCCTTGAAGTCCTGATCAGCTCCATATTTGATACTATTATTGGATGCTTATTTGGCAAGGGATCAGGAGTCTGAGTTGAGTTGACCTCAAAGTCAACATTAAAGAAAGAACCAAAAGCCTTAAAAAGAAAACCAAGAGTTAGGTGTAATAAGCAACCAGGATCAAAGATGATTCAGGAGCAGGAATTAATCAATAATTAGAAATAGAAATAGGGATTAACCAAAGAATAAGCTGCTCCAAGTGACTCACCTTGCTGCTGAAACATGAAACTAGTGAGAAAGGAACCTCCTTTACAATATATTAATGACAAGTGATGTAATTAGTGGGAATATATTTTTTCCAAAGAGGCCATCAGTGCAGTTTATTATTGACTGGCAACAGGTATTAACTGATATAAACCAAAATCAATGATTGCACACATAGTATATGCTTTAATGGTGGTTTTTCTCAACAATTGCTGAACAAATTAATTCCGACTGGTTGTAAAATATGGGATGATTTTAAGGTACTTAATGAAGACCTTTCATCCCTTAAAAATCCCAGCCTTAGAAAAAGGCCAGGACTAATTGGTATCCTAGCCACACCCAGTTTTGGATTGTGGTGACCCTCCCTTGACATCTTGGCAAAATCTGATGTAGTCTTCAAACCACTGAAAGTTGGCACCCTGCTGTAAATTATAGGATACTATAATATAAAGCAGTCCTTCTAGGTCTAATGCCTTCCAGACATGATGGACTGTGTCTTTTGCAATGCTGGCAAGGAGTTATAAAAGCTGAATTCCATTACATCTGGAAAGCACCAGGATGGGGCAAGACTGATTAAAAGTAATTATTTTAGAAACACAGCTCTTTCAAAACTCTTTCTTGCTGAGCCTTCACAGGGGATAAGAGGCTGATTTGAGATTCTCCTCTACAAGTCTAAACTCAGCATGGACTTGGCACAGCAGTTGCAACCAAAACTAGCTGATCAGAATTAACACAGCAAGTTATTGCTGAGTTTAGCTCTTAATTCCAAACATATCCACCCAATGGGTAGAAGCTCAATTTTACACATCAAGTGGAACATATTTTTAATGGGATCATTAATTTTGCTAAGATCAGGAAAATAGAATAGAATAGAATTCTTTATTGGCCAAGTATGATTGGACACACAAAGAATTTGTCTTCAGTGCATATACTCTCAGTGTACATTAAAGGAAATGGTACATTCATCAGGAATCATAGGATACAACACTTAATGACAGTCATGGAGTACAAATAAGCAGTCAAATCATACTAGGAGACAATAATCAAAATAATTTATGGTTTAAACCTTGTCAGAGAGAGCATGTGTGTTTATGTGAGTGGTTAAATGTTAGTCCATGCAGACCAGTGCTCAATTGCCTAGTTAGCCATGATGCTCACTAGGCAAGCTATACCACTCAGCCTTTTCCTGTTCAAAGGACTGGAAAAATAAAAGAAAACTGGGAACTATAAAGCTATTTGTCCTGCATGCCTCAAAAGAAAGTCAGGCTAAAAAAAAAATGGACTACATCAGCATAGAAAACCACTGTACTGGGCTGACAGAGCTAGAATCTCATAATATTTATTGAATAGCAGTCTATCTTACAACTGTGTAATAATATCAAACACAGCTATGCTATATGCTTTCCAATTCAAAGATTAATTGTCGATACAAAGAAATAAGAAAAACCATTGGTATTTCTTATTTCCACAATATCTCTCTGGATCCTTTATTGACCCAGATCTGTGTATTTCTGTAGTGTGTTATCAGTAACTATGATCGCAAGGAAGGAGATGCATGATTCTGCCTCCTGGCCAAGGATTTAGTTTATGAAAAGTGAGCATCTGTAAACTCTAGTCTGGCTCTTAAAGCTCCACTCCATGTGGGTTGGATTTCTGTGGTAGATGGCTGCATTTCACAGACATCTGGATTCAATAATCTGGTTGATACAGGCCATAAAATTAGAAACTGAACACTCCAGAAGGTAGAGGTCAGCCAGTGATTCATTGTGATCTAATGTGCTGGGCAGCAGCTCTTTGTGGTCAAGTAACAGGCTGTGTGAGGAACGGAAGGGCGGGATGATGGAAAGGGATCAACCCACACTGCTGAGCAAGGCAAGAACTAGTTTGTTTTTCACTGTCTTGACCTTGGAAAGTAAAAAATTGGGACCCACATTCTATTTAGCACATCTGCAGCCTTTCTTATTTCAAGCTGGCAAGTAGCTTTACAAAGGAAGTAAGTCTTCACAGCAATTTAACTTGGCATATACTCTTATCCTAACATTTTTGTGGGCGCAGAAGTGCATACTTCTCCATCCAGCTTTCTTTCCTCAGGCTTAAGTTTTTAAATTTTGTTGAGCTCTTTCTTCTTGTTGACCCTTGCATTCTTACTGAGTGTTCTTCTATTCAATATCCTGTTACAGTTGAAGTTTTATTTTATTTATTTGTTAGAATTATATCCCTCCTTTTTTCCCCCCACCCCAGAAACTCTGGGTAATATTCATCTGAATCTCTCCTACAGTTTCTACTGCCAACAATTCTGTGAGATAGCTTGGGCTGAGAGTGAATGATTCAAAATATTCTTAGTGGGCTTTCATGAGTGACGTGGCTTGGAGTCTCTCCAATCCTGGCCCAATTCTTCAACCAAGATTCTTCCCCAAAGCCTTTGTAACTTGGTTTAATATATTAATAAACAAACTCATCTATTCCTAAAGCAAAATATTTTGAGCTTTGTAAGCCTTACGGACATCTATAATTTGCTCACCAGTGACCTCATAGGATATTTAAAAAGAATTATGAAACTTAGATCTTTTGTCTTCAACTCAAAGGCAACTTTTAACTCAAAGGCCCTTTCTATTTAAATTTTTCATCCGATAAATTTCTTATCAAGTAAATGTTTATAAAATTTAATTCTTAATAGTTTTGCCTGCATTAAAGACATTTTGATACAAAGGAGAAAAAGAGTGGCAAATTGTTTAGTTAGTCATGAGGGTGCTGTTTCTCTTTCTGCTTATTCTGCAGAAATGAACAAGAAAAAAGAAAAGGAATATTTCAGGAAAAAAAGTTTAGAATAATTAACAAGTAAGGTAGTCAATCATGCTGAATGCAAAGGTTTGAAAAGATCAAAACAAATCTTGTTTTTGGATTTTGGATAAATCTACTATTTACTTACATTAGGGTGACCATATTTTGATTTCCAAAAAAGAGGACAATCGAAAAAAAAAATCAAAAAAAAAAGCGTGGCCTCAAGACACAAATTCCCTTCTTTCTCTCCTTCCTTCCTTC
>JAEANM010013994.1:0-14181 GCA_017656035.1 Myanophis thanlyinensis | reverse complement strand
CAACTCCCAGAATTCCTGAGGCAGCCATGCTGGCTCAGGAATTCTGGGAGTTGAAGTCCACGAGTCATGAAGGAGCCATAATTGCCCACCCCGGCTTTAAGGGGAAGTAAAAACAAAGCACTTGTAGTTGCCACAATAATGATGTGGATGTTTCAGAATTGAGTTAACCAGAGGTTTAGAGCATTTTTAGCTTACATACAACAGAGAGTAGGGAGGAATTGTCCTTTGGGTTTTGAAAAAAAAAAAAAAAAAGGCACCCTGTAGTAGCAGTTTGAAAGCAACCCCTTTCCCCAAACACTGCTTTTTCAACTTTTCCTTTTCCCTGTTTCGGTGTCATATTAAAAACAAACAAACATTTGTTGCACTTGTAGGAAGGAAAATCCAGTCTGGTTCCAAGCCGGAAGAAAAACAGTGGGAATAAAATGGAGGCGGGCTGCAAGGAAAGAAGGACTCGTTTATTTGGTTTCCAGAAACTTCAGTGACAGCAGCATATTCCTGGGGTGGCTGACAAAATGGCTGAGTGAGTTGATGGATCTTTTAATAGCAGGGTTCTGTGGGCTGGATGCGGCATGCGGTAGTCACACCTGTGCCCGGGCATGCGGTAGTCACACCTGGGCCTGGTTTAGCGAAGGGGGGGGGAAATCACAATATGTCACATGAGGACACCGTGACGATGTGAGTGTGACACCCCGTTTTATAAGGTTCTGGGGTTTGGCGATTGGGATGCTCCCAAGGGATTGTGCAATGTACTGAGCCTTGTGTCTTACAATGGTGTAAGACATACTATTTCAGTGGTGTTGGGTTAATCCTATTATGTCCTAAAAGTCATGTCCTGCCCTTAGAATTTGGGTGGGGGGGGAATGTAAATTCTTAATCCCATCAGCTCCAGTGGGAGATGTGGCTGAGAGCATTTTATTTATCAGTAGATTAGCCAGGTCTTTCTTAATAGGTACAAAATATCCATCTGTAAAGACTTGAGGCCTTTGGTTGAGCTATGGGGGCTGCTTTCTGCCTCTGTTAGTATTTTTTTTTCTCCATTTCTCCTTTGCGGAAATATAATATTCTGCCTCTTTTAATATTCTCAAAAATATTTCATGCGGATAATTAATGAACTAAAAGATATCCAGGTAACACGGTGAGCACACAAAGATATATCGTCTTGAAAACAAAAAAGATATGAAACTATGGAATTTTTTATTGTGGTTTTTTTTTGTAATTATTTTGATGTTTATTTGATTATATATTGTTTGATTAATATGTGATGATATGTAAAATATAAGAAAATTAAAAAAATTATTAAAAAAATATTTCATGCTCTAGGAGTGGGGGAGGGGATTCCCAAACACTTAAGAAGTCACACAAATGTTATGGCAATCTTTCCCAACCTTGGCAGGGTTTAAGATGGGTGGACTTCAACTCCCAGAATTCCCCATCCAACAAGGTTTCTGGGAGCTGAAGTCCACCCATCTTAAACCCTGCCAAGGTTTGGGAAACACTGTTTTATGGGATTTATGTTGTCTCAAGTTTGATGCTAGAAAGACAAACTATGGCTATGTTCGCTCAACACCCAAAAATGATTTTTTTTTTTTTACCGTAGTTAATTTAATAGGCCACAATTGGTTGGGTTTCTTCCCAAAGTACACTGGCTGAGTTTGAGTTGGCACGACACGTTAAGCTATAAACAAGCCACGTTTAACGGATTGCTCTGTGCCTGAGTCTACAGGGGCTGCTCAGCTCACAGAAATAGTGTGTTAGTTTGTGATTCAGTGTGTTGCGTGAATCAAGTTGTATCGTTTATAGCTGATGCAACGAGGGAACCCAGTTACCTCCATTCAAGGAAACCAGGCGTCTGGTTGTTCAACTGAGCACAAGTTGGGTCATTCTTCATTTTTTTTTATCTCTGTGGCGACTGAATTCCACAATGACAGTTGTTAGGAATGTAAAACTAACAATAGTTGGGTAGGCAATATATAAACCAGGACTGACACTTTAAGGTTTATTACTTTACCTTTAAATGTACTGTTGCTTTAAGTGAAAATGTGATTGGCTACTGATTACTCAAGCGGCAATAAGAAGCCAGAATCACTTGTGATTGGTGGGTTTCTGGAAGTGGGTTACTGAGCGTGGATTACTGACTGCCGATTACTGACTGCAGGGGTGTTCGTCACTGAAGAAGAACCTTGTGTTTAACCAGTTTGTATACTGTGAGTTTACTGAACTGTTTGAAGACTGACTGAATTGACTGTGTATGACTTCGGACTGACTGATGGGACATTGCTAAAACTTTAATTTCCATTAAAGTAAAAACCTATTTTACCACTCAGTGTAACTGTATAGTGTTTTGTGTATTGTACCACACCACTCTCACAACGTTCCGCTGTGTACTCATTCTCCAGATGGAGGACCATCCTTAACAACACTCTTTGACTTCTGGGTATGTAATCCTTTGTGGCTATCGGACTATAGAGATAGAAAAAGTAGAGATGCTTTTGTCAGCTTTGACTTCCTTTGCTGGTTAAAGATGGTGAAAGCCTACACTATTTCTGACAGATGGCTGACCAGTCTCTTTCTTGAAAGCTTCCAGTGATGAATCTCCCACAACTTCTGAAGGCAAAGTTGTTCCACTTACAACCATTGCAGCATCCTCTACTATCGCACAATCAAAATTTAGATGCTTGGCAACAGACTCGTATTTACGACGGTTGCAGTGCCTGGGAGTATGTGATCACCTTTTGGGGCCTTCTGACAAGCAAAGTTAAAGAGGAAGTGAGATTCACTTAACAACCATGTTATTAATTTGGCAACTGCAGTGATTCACTTAAAAACTCTGGCAAGAAATGGGGAAAAACTCACTGAATAAATATCTTAGCAACAGAAATGTTGGGATCAATTGTGATCACAAATTGAGGACTATCTGTATTACCACCGAAACAGTGTCTTATTAGTAAATTATGAATTTTCAAGTGGAACAACCATCTCCAACCTAACCCTCTTTGGTCCACTTCCGAGATCTCCAAGCTGAGCGCTACTCTACTCAATCTTCTACCTTCTACACAGACCAACAGAATTCTCTGCCACCAGAACAAAGAAACAAACAGAAATCCAGGATTAAGAGGTGGGATCTTGATCTCTCAGCTTTTCTTCAGGCCGTTGGAAATTCATAAGCCGCAGGACACTATTTCCCTCCACCCTACCCGGGCTTAAAATTAGGCTGTCGACACCAAAGTCCAATTTAGAAAGACTTTATTAAATCTGGACGAGAGAGAGAGAGAGAGAGATTCAAAGAGAAATAAAGCAGGGTGCGGTATAAAAAAAGAACGATTAAATAAAGTCGCTTCTACAATGCCTATATGGAATCACTATAAGCCAAGGTCCATTAACTTGCGTCCGACAGCATGGGTTCCCCATGTGCGCGAAGCCAAAGACAAGAGGAAAATAGAAATAAAAATACCTGCTATTACTTTGAGGTAAAGGGGGAGTGGAGAGCGGGAGGAGGAGGGCTGAAAGGAAGGGGAGGGGAAAACCCCACCAATCAGAAGCTGGCGAGAACGTGGTGGTTGGACCTTTCTGAAAGAGAGATGGCTTCCTCATCCCCACCCAGGCAAGGAACCAAAAGGTGATAGACAGGCTCGCTCTGGTAGATCCTTGACATGGCGTTTCCGACAGGCCTTCTCATCCTGCCAAGTTCATCGCTGACCTTGGGCCACAGGCGTCCGCAGCAACTACCAGAGACATCCATGCTGGACACGTACCGTTTTCCTGATAGGGGACAGCGCTGTAGGGGTGTAGTCAAACTCAATTCCATCCCACGACCACCAAGCTGCTCTCTCTTCAATGTCCATCACTCATTCCCAAACGCCAGGCCCCCAAATCCACACCCTGCATGGCTTGGGAGAGGGGAAATTAAAAGGAGGAGCTTCCAGCCCGCCCCACCCACCCCAGCAGTTTCTCTTACACTGATGTGACCGTTGTAGGGACAAACCCTGGTTGGAACCAGAACTTGCCCCAAATGTTCACACTGAACCGGTTAATAGCGTAGTACATGCAATCGAAACGCGAGTCGTGCTCTTTTCGTTAAAAGTCAACTCACTTAAAATAGAATCCGTTGGGTTTTTTTTTTTAAAAAGGAAAAAAAAAATTCTAAGAAGTAAGGAAAAGGAAAAAAAGGAAACGCAAAGCTGCGATGGCGATAGAGACAATCAGTCCTATTCACCCTTCATACAATCGGTCTACTTCTCGGAATAAGCGTCGCTCTGTTGTTCCAGCTGTCCGTTACATGACCCAGCCCTGGAAGTAACAGAAGAAGGTACGACGCGTACCTGGTGGGGGGAAAAAAATAAAAAACTATAAAGGTGAGAGAAAAAGGGTTTTACGCCTTCTCCTTTCAAACGAGTCTTTTCATGCAAGAGGAGTTTTGGTTTCTGAACGGAAAGCGCTTCCCATCAACTACTCAGACCATTTGTCTCCGGGCGTGTATTTTTTCATGCTTGTGAAGGTTGGAGCGATGGCCGAAGCATTTGCCGCAGACCATGCAACGGTAGGGAGTCTCCTTCGTGTGGGTCCTCTGGTGCGCAACGAAAGCCGATTTGTCCCGGAAACTTTTGGGACATTCGGGGCACTGGTAGGGTTTTTCTCCCGTATGGATTTTCTCATGTTGAACCAGCCCGGCGTTCTGAGAAAAACTTTTCCCGCACTCGGCGCAGTGGTACGGCCTCTCTCCGGTGTGGGATCTTCTGTGCTTCCTAAGAGAAGAGGCGTCGCCGAAGCTCTTCCCGCATTCCACGCAGACGTAGGGTTTTTCTCCCGTGTGAATCCTCTCGTGGACGATCACGTTGGCCCGGTGCCGGAACCTTTTCCCGCAAACCGAGCAAGGGTAGGGCTTCTCTTCCGTGTGGATCCTCATGTGGACGTGGTAAGCGGAAGTGTTTCGGAAGCTCTTCCCACAGACGGGGCACTCGTGCGGTTTCTCTCCAGTGTGGATGCGCTGGTGCCGGATCACGTCGAACTTGTGGGCGAAACTCTGCCCGCAGTCTACACAATGATACGGCTTCTCTCCCGTATGCGTCCTCTGATGTGCCAAGAGCCCACTTTTCTTGTTAAAGCTCTGTTCGCAATCGGGGCAAGGGAAAGCCTTCTTTGGCACGTGGCTTTTTTCATGAGCGGTCAGCTGCGAACGCTGGCTGAAGCTCTGCCCGCATTTGGAGCAAATGAAGGGTTTCTCCCCCGTGTGGATGCTCTGGTGGGCCACCAGCACGTCTATCCCCGAAAAGCTCTCTCCACAGTCCCAGCAGGTATATGGATTCTCCACCGAAGCTGGAAAAGAAAACAAACAGATTTGCCTGCTACATTACTCTGGCCAGTTTTGGGACTGATCTGTGGACACGCCTTTCGTAGGATCCAATCGGAGTCAGTCACTGGGACTGGAGTTTTGTTCTTTTGAGCTTTCGGACTTGTGCCTGGAGCCCATCCTCAAGGAAATTCTCCATCTCCAGGATGTGTCTTGGAGATTGAGAAGTTCCCTTAGGATGGGCTCCAGCACGAGTCTGAAAGCTTGGAGCAACAAATGTCTGATCCTAGTGATTGACTCAGATTGGATTCTGGGACACATATATTTGCCTTCACACATCTTATGGTTCAGGATCCTGAGATGCTGTCAAGGATGAAACTTTGGCAGAGGCTACATGCCTCCTCGTTTCAACTTCTCATTAGAGTATTGTGGATGGGGGGAAGTGTTGTATTAGCATGGGTTAGATAGAAAAAACGAAACCTGGCTGGGAAAATTATTAATTTTGTGACCTGATGTTTGGGAATCTCAGAATTAGTTTTACTTCAACATTACCATGCAGTGTATTCAATAAACAGTACAATTTTTGGAAACGGAATGAACCTGGACTTTTATTTGGATTCTCGAGCTGGATGTTGATAGATGCATTCTGCGCTGCTCTGCCAGAGAGCATCCAAAACGCAGCAACTTATCTAGAACTGGTGTGTGTGTGTGCGGGGGGGAATTCTTCACTTGCCCCAAAGGCTTCTTGGCGACGGCTGAAATAAGGAAAGGCGCCTTATAATATGCCTTTTTTTTCTCCCAGGGAAGCAGAGAGCTTCCCAAGGAAAGACACCGACTCCAGTCAGATCACTGGTAATGTCAGCGCAAGGCTTTTTGTAACTGGGCAATGCCAGAATTGCTTCTGGAAAAATCAACCCAGCTCAATCCTGGCTTCTTATCAAAACCGAATGCTAACTAAGTGGCCACTTAAACAGAGGGATGGCATCAAAGGTACTTCAAATGGAAATTAAGCTTCATGATCCCAGAGAAGGGAAGTCAACATTCTTGAGAGGTCAAGAAAAGGGATTTTTTTCACTGTAATAAAGCAAGCGGAACAGCGATGTCACACCATCACTGGAATGGCTAGGAAACCTGGAGAAGAATTCTGCCTTTTATGCTAGCTTGTTTTACGTTTTCCCTTGCTGCTTTTGGGTTGAAAGGCTGGGAAATCCTTACCCATTAAAGGGACATCCTCTTCTTTGTTCTCCCTGAACATTGGCCATTCACTCGACTCCATCGGTGCCCCCGCTGACCCATGGTAATCTACGGTTGCCTCTTTGAAGGGCCACTGAAAAGCAGCAACAGTAACAAAAGGAAAGAGTGAGAGAGTGAAGGAGGATCTGGCTTTTCTTGTTAGCCTAGCTGTACATCCAATGCTCAAATACATACTTAATTGGAAAAACATGACCTTTCCACATACACACACATACATATAGGCAGCCCTTACAATCACAATTGGGACAGGAATTTCAGTTGTTGAGTGATCACGTGACTGGATCCAATTTCACAATGATTTCTATGATGGCCATAAATTGCGTCATTGCAGTCAGTTTAATCAGTGAGTGAGTGGCAGGCTTTGCTGTTTTGTCGCCAAAATATTGCAAATCATAATCAGGTGACTGTGGATGTTGCAACCTGTCCGAAATGCAAACTGACTACCAAATGCCCAAATTCTGATTATGTGGCAATGCAGCCAGGACGATTGGGGTCATCAATACCAATATAGGTCGTAACTTTTTTGACGGATGTTGTCAATTTTGAACGGTCACAAGGTGAAGACTACCAATACATTGGAGACCTGTATATCTTGGACACTTTGTTTATTGAACCAACTAGTACTGTATTTTTCAAACTATAAGACACATCTAGATTTAGAAGAAGAAAAGAAGGGAGAAAAGTTATTGGCCTCCACGCCCCTCGTTTCCAGCCTTTTTTCCAGCCTGTTTTGAGGGATTTTTTTCTAACCCATTTCTGGTAGTTTTTTCGGCCCATTTCAGTCTTTTTTTCTGGCCTATTTTGGCCCTTTTTCTGGGTTGAAAAAAGCCCACCCCCCCCCGCACCCCCCAATAAAAGTGGAAACAGGGTGCGCAGAGGGCAAGTGGACAGGGCTTCAACAATATTTGCTTTATAAGACGCACGGACATTTTCACTCACTTTCAGGAGACAAAAAAGTGCGCCTTGTAGTCCGAAAAATATGGTATAGAGTATTTATACAGGTAGTTGACTTACAACCCATTTGTTTAGTGACCATTCAAATTACAATGGCATTGAAAGAAGTGAGATGGCTGGTTTTTTTAACTTTTGACCTTTGCAGCAATTCCTCATGGTCACAACTTATGACTGATAGTATGACCGATAAACCGAGGACTACCTGGAGTGGAAAACTGTTCTTAAAAATTCCTCTATACTGTAGCTTCCCTTTATGTACCTGATCACATCCTGTCTTTTTTTTTTCTCTAGATAAAACACCTCATTTTCCTCACAAGGCACCTTCTCGGCAAACGGAAATCACAGGTAGTCCTCAAAGTTACAACGTCACTGAGAAAAAGTTCCCTGTGACCATTTTTCACGCTTACGACTTTTGCAGCATCCCCAGGGTCACATGATCCACATTCAGACGTTTGCCGACTGACTACTATCTATGTCTTGAAGTTACGCGATCCCTTTTTGCAACAAGCCAAGTCCATGGGGAAGCCGGATTCACTTAATAGCCCGTGATACTAACGTAACCGCGGCAGTGATTCCTTTAACAATCATGGCAAGAAAGGTCGGTAAACGGGGCAAAAATTCACTCAGCAAATGTTTCACTTAGCCACGGAAACGTTGGGCTCCATTTCAGTCGTAAGTTGAGAACTACTAGTATTTTTTTTTTTTAATGCCCGCTCCTTCCCTGACTTAAATTTTGCTGTTTGAAACATTCAATTCCTCCTGATTTTTTGGAAGGAAGCCTTCAAAACTCTGGCTATTCATGGTCTTGAATTTAGTGATATCTTTTTTGGCTGGCAGTTGCATTACTTTTCCATTCCTGCAGTTCCAAACAAATTCCAAACATTCTGAGGGGGAGTGAACATTTTCAGCCTCTGTGCCTGTCTGGAATTTCAAAGCCCTGCACAAAATGGCTGCCGCTGTAAAGATTTCTCCGACTCTCAAAATGGCAGCCAAAAGGCCCAGGGAATTTAACAGCCATTAAAAGTCAGGGATGACATTTTCCAATTCGTCGTCGTTGTCTTCTTTTTTCTTCTTCAAACTGGCAAGCAAATTTCCAAACTGAACCCTCAGGCAATAGGGGGGACACGAAAAAGAGTTTAGAAGAAGATACAGGTAGTCCTCAACTTACGACAGTTTGTTGAATCACCGCTCGAAGTGACGACGGCACTGAAAAAAAGGGACTCGTGACCGTTTTTCACACTTAACGAGCATTCCTGGTCACCCCCGATCAGAATTCGCACGCTGGGCAACCGACTCATATTTATGACGGTTGCAGTGATTGCGTGATCCCCTTTTTGCGACCTTCTGACAAGCAAAGTCAATGGGGAAGCCGGATTCACTTAGCAACCGTGGCAAGAAAGGCCGTACAGTGGGGCAAAACTCACTTCAGAAACGTGTCGCTTAGCAGCAGAAATTGTGGGCTCAATTGTAGTTGTAGGTCGAGGACTACCATTATAAAAACATTCACCATATTCTTTTTTCCATAAGATGCACTTTTTTGTCTCCCAAAAATGGGTGGAAATGTCTTATGGAGCAAATATTGCTGAAACCCCGCCCTTTGGCCATTTTTTGCCTCCGCGCCCTGTTTTTGGGCTGTTTTATGCCTCCATGCCCGGCCCCCCCGTTTGGACCTGTTTTGGGCCCTTTTTTTGGCCGAAAAAAGGGCCAAAAAGGGGGCACATGGAGGCCAAAAATGGGGTGACGGAGGCCAAAAAACGGGATATGCGGAGGCCGAAAACCAGTGTGTGTCTTATGGTCAGGTGCGTCTTAAGGCGCGAAAATATGGTAACTTTGCCTGGAGACCAGGAAGAGGTTGAGGAACACACTCAAAATTGCCCCACCCCAATTCTCTTAGATATAAAAGAAAAACTGTTACATTATCCAGATTTTGTTGTAATATTCAGACTATATGTTTCTCAATCTTGGCAACGTGAAGATGTGTGGACTTCAACTCCCAGGGTTCCCAGAGTTGAAGTCCACACATCTTCACATCGCCAAGGTTGAAAACGCTGCAGTAGCCTGCTCCTCCCCTCCGAGTAAATTTTGGTGGCCACGCTTGACGCCGCCGCTTGCCCAGCCTCGGTTCCCCGCCTCATCCTTCCCAAGCGCTCTCTCTCCTCACCTGCCGTTCCCGCCGCTCCGTCCCTTGCTGACGTGCCAGGAAATCCTCAGCCAGGCTAACGGCTTGAAAGCAGGTCTCCGGATGCCTGGCTCTGACCCAATTCTGCATGTCTTCGGGCAAAATGGACAGGAACTGCTCCAAGATCACCAGCTCCAGGAGCTGGCTTTTGGAACGCCGCTCCGGTTGCAGCCATCGATGACAGAGTTTCCACAGCATGCCGCAGACTTCGCGGGGACCCTCGGCGTCCTGGTAGCAGAACTGCCTGAAACACTGGCGCTCAATGTCCAGGCCGGCGCCGGTTACCTCCAGGCCCTCCTCCCCCACCTCTATGAACTCAGTTCTGTCTTTCGCGGAGGCGCTATTGACCAACGGCTGGGTTCCTTCGCTAATGTGCAAGAGAGGCTGGATTATCCTGTTCCGCCGGCGATGCGGCCCGAGATCGGACGTTTCCTCCAGGGAAGAGAGCTCGGCCTCTGAATGGATGCTTCCTTCCGCCTTCAGCAGCTGCTCATTCCCCGGCTCGGAAGTCGGAGACGGTTTTCCCATCATGAATTTCTCTTCTTCCACTTCTAAGCAACAGTCATCTGGATTGGCTTCCGGTTCCCGCTTAATGGCTTCGGCTGTTACTCTTTCCACGGATTCTTTGGCTCTCTCCGAGGTGATCCGAGGAGGTCCCGCCGCCGCGTCCTTCTCGGGTTGGGCTTCTTCGTGGACCTTGACTTTCATCCCGTCTTCCACATCGGCATCCAGCTGGAGATCCAAGCCGGCTGGGTTTCTATGTTCTCCTGCCATCGTGGCTTCTTTTAATGCCAAGGCTGGGATCGGTCCTAGGAAACTTCTTCTCGGTGCGAGAATCGGAGACGGGTTAGCAAGGAAGCGTTTCGGCCTGGAATAAGGAGAAGAAAAAAAAAAAATCCAATCTGTAAAAATCCAATGCTATATAATCAAGAAAGGAGAATATTTGTAGCTCAGGGTTGAAATGAGAGGGTGGTTGGTGCTCTCTGAGCTTGCTTGTTTTCTTGTAGACGTCTCATGGCCCAAACTAGGTAACATCATCAGTGTTAGTAAAGACTGGGGTTTGCTTCTCAGTTTATATTCTGGTGGCTTTCCCTGCCAGTATTGGCGGGGTGGGTCTTAAAGATTCTTTGTTTGGGCTGTTTGGCATCCTGACAAATCAGCCGTCAATAGACACATAATGGGTAAAATGAGGACTCAGATTGTTGGGGGCAATATGCTGATTCTGTACACCGCTTAGAGAGGGCTGGAAAGCACTATAAAGCAGTATATAAATCTAAGTGCATTAACAAAATCTATAGACTATGCAAAAGGGACAATCAACCAGAGAACAAAAAAATTCCAGCACCTCTCCACCAGTAGTCAGGATCCAGATCAGACTAGATTAACTCCAAATCTAATAATAATAATAAATAAACTAAGGTCAATTTCAGACCAACAATCAAGTAAACAATACCCCAATAAAGAAACTGCCAAAGAAGCCAACAGCGAAACCAAAGAATTTCTAAGATCGCCCTCACCAACACTAACAGGGCAACTCACCAGAATATAAATAAACCGACAGCAAACCACACTCCCTACTAGCACAGATGATGTTACCTAGTCTGGGTCATGAGACGTCTACAAGAAAACAAGCAAGCTCAAAGAGCAACAAGGATTCCCCCTCAGAATGCTATAAATCATTGGAGCCAGTGTACGGGTAGTCCTCGACATACAACCATAATCGAGACCAACATTTATGTTGCTAAGTGAAGCAGTCGTTAAGTGAGTTTTGCCCACTTTCACAACCTTCCTTGCCACTGCCGTTAAGCAATTCGCTGCGGTTGTTAAGTCAGTAACACCGCTGTTAAGTGAATCCGGCTTCCCGGTTGGCTTTGTTGGTCAGAAGGTCGCAAAAGTTGATCCCGTGCCCTCGGAACGCTGTAATCGTCGTTCATGTGAGTCAGTCGTCAAGCGTCGGAATACTGTTGACGTGACCACGGGGGACGCTGCAACGGTTGGGTGATAAATGGTCCTGAGTCACCTTGCTGTTGTAACTCTGAACAGTCACTAAATGAACTGTCGTTAAGTCGAGGACTATCTGTACTCTACTGATTAGAGGAGGACTGAGCTTCTCTGGGACCTCCAAAGCCCTGGAGAACAGGCAAGGCCAAACTTTCCTTTATAATTGATTTGAGGGCTAAGTTTTCGTAGTTTGCTGCGATTTAAAGCATTTATTTATGTTTCTCCCACCCATGCAGGCAAGGCAACTCTCCTCACCAACATTTGGGTTTCATAATAGAAACTGGTTTAACAAACACAGTCAGAGCATTGGCCTGGAACCGTAAGCCTGGCATTCAAGCCACCATTTAACCAAAGTCTCATGATGGGTCTTTGAGCCCATTACAGCCGGTTTTACAGCAATTGCTCTTACGGGGTGGAGAAAGGAAAGCCCCTCCATATATAGTATCCTTGCATTATCCAAATTACAGATAAGATAACCCTTATAGCGCTTAACAGATGTTACAATAGCTAGAAGGCCTGAAGTCCCAAAGGTGCTTTTTTCAAGAGGCCGCTGTACTTTTTTTTCCTTGAAGACGTTTCGCTTCTCATCCAAGATGCTTCTTCAGTTCTGAAAACGTTCTTCAGTTCAGAACTGTTCCGTTCTTCAGAACTGAAGAAGCATCTTGGAGGAGAAGAGAAATGACTTCACGGAAAAACAAAGGAAGTCCAGTTGCCTCTTGAAAAAAGCACCTTTGGGACAATTGTGACCTGGGATGACTGAGAATCATTTAGAGTGATGGAAGATCTTAATGTAACAGTGGTATCATATGCTAGGCCAGTGGTGGCGAACCTTTTACTCACTGAGTGCCGAAAAAGTATGCGCCTTGCATGTGCCATCTTCATTTGCGTGCAGCTCCTCCACCTGTGCTGCATGTGCAACCACACCATCTACGCATGCCTGCAGCTTCTGCACATACAATGCACACGCGCTGCATGCAGGCACTTACGCACACATGACCTATTGCATGTGCATGCGCAGGAGAACTCCGAAGACCAGCTGGATTTCCCGCTGCAATCACGCGCATGCACAGCAGAGGACCGAAGACCAGCTGGGTCTCTGCAATCGCGCATGCACCATCGCATGTGCATGATCAGCTGGAGGTAAGTTGGCCGACAGCTTGTGTGCCCAGCAAGATGGCTCTGCGTGCCACCTGTGGCACCCGTGCCATAGGTTCGCCATCACAGCGCTAGGCAAACAAATGGACAAAATATGGTTTAATGCTCAATATATTTCTTCTAGTGGATTATCATAAACTAGCCTAGAGAACAAACAACTAAAAGTGGGACTAAATCCGTCAGAATTGCAATTTAGAAGATTGGACTGGACTGGTCTTTCCAATCCGAGATCTCCCAATCTGACTACTGCTCGTATCATCGCAATAATCCTAACTAATATTTATACCCCGAGCGCAAAGTCACACAAACTGAAGCCAGTTATAGAGATGTCGTATTGTTTTTGTTAATTAGGCTGATAAACAGAGGAGAGAGACTTTGAGGAGATACTTTTGGGATTACTTTTGGGATGTGTGTGTACAGATCTGCCTTGGTCCCGTCGCTACAAAGATTCTCAGTCATCCCAAGTTACGGTTCTCCCAATGGTGCTTTTTTTTTTTTTTTCCCAAGAGGCAACTGGACATTCTGGTTTTTCTTTGAAGACGTTTCTCTTCTCATCCAAGAACCTTCTTCAGCTCTGACTGGATGAATGTCCAGACCGCTGGACATAAATCCTTCCATTTTCCACCATCCAGTCAGATCTGAACAAGCTTCTTGGATGAGAAGCAAAAGGTCTTCAAAGAAAAAAAATCAGAAAATCCAGTTGCCTCTTGAAAAAGTATCTTTGGGATTCTTCCCCCATCCTTTTCTAGAGACACTATAATTCCTTTTTTAAAAGAACAAACAGGTTATTGTTCAGACTCTCTATGAAAAGACTAGGAAAGGAATTACTTAGAGAAACCCTGACCTAGTGATATCAAGTTGTAACGATTACATCGCGTAGGAAATATCTGAGATACATACAACAGGAAATGTTCACACACTGGAGCAACGGATCATTGTACGGGTACTCAACTTAACAACAGTTCGCTTAATGACTGTTCAAAAACACAACAGCACTTAACTAAAATTGGTAGTAGTATAGGAAAGTGTGTATTATTATTACTATCTTTATTATTAGAATACTCTGAAAGGTAAAATTAAGAAGAATAGATTTGTAAAACAGGGACTGGTACAATGTTGAAATGATGAAATATGATACAATTAAAAAAAGGGAGGGAAGCATATTTAAGGTGAGCATTATAAATAGGATTAAGAATGATAATGGAAATATAGAGGATTAATATGAATTGGCTAGAACCAAATTAATTAATATAATGTGATATGACTAATGTATCAAAAATGCCCAGATGCCACACTGTACACATAATGATATGATGTTTTAAAAATAAAAAATAAAAATTATAAAATACAA
>JAEANM010013993.1:0-14181 GCA_017656035.1 Myanophis thanlyinensis | reverse complement strand
AAAAGAGGATGGTTGGTCACCCTATTTTAGTTCAGTAATATATAAATGATGTGTTCATTAAATAGGAATTCCTCTCCCCCACTCCACCCCACCCCACCCCACCCCATGTCCCTGTCAGCCGTAGGACGTTGTAAGAGGGCTGAGTGAAACCAAAGGGCCCAGATGCAGTACAAAGAGCAGGAAGGGGTCCAGGTTGTGTGGCAGGACTGGCTGTGCTAGATTTTGTCTCTCTTGCTGGGTGGAACAGACTCCAGTTGTGGTGTTCACATCACAAGTCTCGCTCACTCACCACTACCTGCCAGCCAATCTAGTAGCCCCAGAAATGGCTAGGAAAGTGGGCACAATTGTGTTGCTGAACAAACTGCCCACTCCTTGGCCCTACCCGGAAGCTGCAAGGGGCACCCTGGGTTGGAGGGAGACTTCCTTTTCCTTGGAGGCCAAGGTGCCTGCGTGTCCTAGGCAGGCTGGGGGGGGGGGAGGAGCCCTTGGCCAGCCAGAGACCTACGACTGGTGGTGGGGTGGACCCTGTTGGGGCCCAAGAGGAGAGTTTGCTGTTTTGCCACCCCTTGGGTCCCCTGGAATACATCCCAGCTGAAGCTGTCCTTCTGGGACCCCTTCCTTGGTCCCCTGCCCTGCCACAAGGCCAAAGGGGCCTTTAGGGTCCCCTTTGTACCCTTGAGGGGGAGGGATGCCTCTCGAGTGGGAGCCGTGGAGCGGGGGGGGGGGGTTGTGGTGGGTGGAGAGGGTGGAGTTGAAAGTGAAGACTCTTTGGCCATCCACCTGCTATCTGGGCAGGTTGTCCTCTCCTGTCAGCTTTTGCAAAGCAGAACTGAAGCTGGCTTGCTCCCAGCAGGGGCACCTTCTTTTGTGGGAGGGGCAACCTGAATTTACAGCCCTGTACCTGGCAGGCTGCTCTCCATGGAAGGGTCCCGGGGGCAGGAAGGCACCGCCTGCGAGGTGCCAAGCAGCCAGAAAGAGCTGGGCTCCCCCGCCAGCCAAAGCAATGGGGCTCCTGCTTCGTTTCCATGGTGATGGATCACCGCGCAGAAGGGTCCCAGGGGGTGGGGGTGGCTGCTGGGCTGCCAACTCGGGGCCACGTTTGCTGAATGGTGGCTTTGCTCCTGATGAGGTTTGCAGGGAGAAAACCAGATTTTTTGGGGGGAGGGGGTGAGCAGCAGCAGCTCAGAAGAAGCTAAAAGTCCCCCTGAACACTGCTCCCCCTGGACATAAGTCAAGCCCACACTGAGTGGAGCAGCTGATTTCAATGACAGGCATTTGTCTGCAAAGGGAGGGTCTCCTGCTGGAGCAGGGGGTTGGACTAGAAGACCTCCAGGCACCCTTCCAACTCTGTATTTCTATTATCTTGTTCTTCTGGCTGAGCGAGCAGAGGCCCTGGGCTTTTCTTTCTGTCCACCTCCCAGACTCATTGAGACACTCCATGGGGGTGTGTGTGTGTTAATGTCTGCTTAAACCAGCCCCTCCCTTGGGCAACAAGGCCAGGATAAGGCCAGGTGCCACCCACTTTCCTGAAATGAGGAGACCAGGCCCAGCTGAGAGGGGAGGAGATGCTTGCCCCCCCCCCATCCAGGCACAGATCTGCTGACTCCGGCAACCAACCGTTGCAGTGGCACCCAGAGAGGCTTCACCTGGGTAGCAAGCGCTGACTTGGCACAGGTGGGGTTGGCCTCCACGCCCGGCCTTTCTGCAGCCGCACCGGCGCTCCTGCCCGCCTTCCAGAGAGTCAGTGGGGGAAGGAAGATCACCGGCGGGTGGGGAAGCCTCAGTGCCCACGTAATTGCTGGGATCTGCTGAGTGTGGAGTTTGCAGAAAGAGGGAAGAATGGTTGGGGTCATTCATAACTGGTAAATATTTGTCTATCTAATCAAAAGGCCTTTTAATTAACAATTTTATCCTTGCAACTGGTTTAATTTAAAGGGAGGGAGAGAGACCCAGAAACTTCTGCAGGAAGTCAATTAAATCAAACAGATGGTGGGGAAGAGCCCAGCAGCGGCACCGCCATCTGCCTTCCACACCCTGGCAGAAGCCGCTGCCAGAATGGGGGATCCAGGTGTTCCTCAGCCAGCACACCTGTTGGGGAGACCCCAATTGCCGGGCCTCCCCGACTCCGGCACAGACGGAGGTTCTCCCCACCCCCCATAACTGCAGAGACTCCACTAGAGCCGGCAAGACTACCCCCCTTCCCCTTCAATGGACCGGATAACTCTGAAGGGCGTAACAGTCCAGGAGGGTGCAAGGGTGAGACTGGCGGGGGCTTGCTGGATTCTGTGCAGTCTGATCCTGATTAGCACGAGAGGGGGGAAGGGATCGCAGCTCTGCCTCCCCAGAAGGCTCTGCCGCGGTGGGTCCCTGCTGGCCCACGCTTGCGCCATTGCTCCTGCTCCACGAAGGGCGGGGGTCTTCTCCCCTCCCCCGAGGTTCTTCCGCCGCCTAATCAGGGGAATTCAGCGTTTAGCCCCGGATCTGCCTCGCCTCTTTTCCAATCAGGGCCTCTTCACGCACAGCTCCGCGCCACTCGCCGCTGATTGCCAGTCTTCCCCCTTCCGCCACTTTCCCAGCAGGCGGGCGCGCTCCCCTTCCTTCCCTGGCTCCTTTGCTTGGACCCTTCCTGGGACAGCCTTCGGCTTGCCCCCGGAGACCCGGACCGTCCTGCCAGGGTTGGACGGGATCCTTCCATCTAGCCCCGCCGAGTCGGAGCATTTGGTCGGCGGCGGATTTGCCAAGGGTGGAGTCGCCGGCCACTTCCCACCGTGGCCGAGAGGCGGGCAGACAGGGCAAGTCGCTGAGCCTTTCTGGCTCCCTTCGTGGTCAGGAATTCGGGAACCACGAAGGCCTCGACCGGCGGCGCTTTTGGCCCCGGGCTCTGCGGTCTTCCTCAGCGGTCCCCGACTGTGTCGCTGGCTTTATCTCCAGCCAGTTAGAAAAGGAAGAGGGGCGCCCACAGGTACAGGATACCCAAACCCTCAAGAAAACCCGTGGGCCAGTCCCCCCCCCCTTCCTGGCAGGTTGCGGCCTCCCCCCCCCCCCCTCCGCGGCGTCTAGTTGCTCGGCAGCTCGCAGGTGGCTCCTTTTATGGGCATTGCTGAGCACTGCAGAAGGAGAAGCGAAATTCGGTTTCCGCTCGGTTGAGCACAGATAAAACGCTGAAACTTCCTATTTCCAGAACAGACAGGAAAGTCTCTCAGCGCCCAGCCTGTGTTAAAAATGCCCATTTCCAGCCGGCATCTCCCAACACCAGGGTTTAGGCCCAGATTAGTGGCCGGGAAGGGACGTTTTCCCCTCCCCCCCCTCCGGGCTACAGAGTGTTGGTTTGCTAAAAGGCCGCCCTCCGGAGTCAGCGGGTGGGAGATGGGACGGAGGCAGGGCGGCCTTTTAGCAAACCAACACTCTGTAGCCCGGAGGGGGGGGGGAGGGGACCTCTCTGCTTCACGGTTTAAGGGAAGTGGGCGGTTCAAAACTGTTGAAAAAGAAATAAAAAGGAGGAACGCGGCGCTAGGCAGTGACCCAAGAACAGCCGGTGGGTGGGGGGCTCTGCAGTTCTGGACAGACTGAGCTGTCTCGGCTTCAAAGCAGAAGATACTCCCTCCACCCCTCCATTACACTGGGCCGTGCGTGGGGTGGCTGCTCTGGTTTGCTTGGCCATGGGGGGCGGGCGGGTGTTTTCCATCCTTTCTGGTCCCTTTCCAGGCGGTGAGTTGCCTCCAGCTTGGCCAACAAGCTTGCTGGAAACCAGGTGGGTGGGTGAATATGTGAGTCTGGGGGCTGCTGTGTGACTGGCATGATCAGCAGGAGGTCAGGGAGGAAAAAAAAAGCTCAAGCCCCTCTGACCATGCACAGACGGGGGGGGGGCAGCTCTGCCTGAAGCTCAGGAATGAATGGAGCCTCCAAGCTCAGGAGGGGGGATGCTGCTGGCGCCCTGGGGACCCTCTTTCCGGGAGGGGACCAAGAGAAACTCTTACCGATGGGTCCTGTGGGGCTAACCCCAAGTGTAGAAGCCACCAGCCCGGGCACAGAGCAAGCCCGGCTCTATCCCATTTCCGGCTTCGGGTTTGCGGAGGGTCTGCTTTTCCTGGGGGTGGGGGGACGGCTCAGAGCAGCAGCAGCAGATCCTCGATGGAGCCCCTGGTTGGCCATAGGGCTGGGAAGTGACTTCCGAGGCGCTGGACCCGCAGGAGGATCGCTGGTCACTACGGTTCCCTCCCCGGTGCAGCTGAAGCCGGGACGGCTCCCCGCGGACCTAAGGAGGACGGCCTGGCCGCGACGGCCGAAGCCCCTTTTGTCCCACAGATGACCTGGGAGTAGCCGCGCCGGCCCAGCCCGCGGTTGCCCGGGGCCGCCTTTCCTCTGCGCCTTTCTGGCCTGGCCGGGCAGCGGCGAGCGCCTCCGTGACAGGCCGCTCTCCCGCAGTAATCAGCTTAAGAGCCGAATCGATGGCTGCTTGGCCTCGGACGGGTAGGCAGGACCTCCCTCGGGCCCGGCGGCAAGAACAGCTTCCTGGAAGCGGCTTGGGCGGGGGCCAAGGAGCTGAGGACTGGGCCGCTTCCCCGCCGCCAGCTGGGGCTGCCTTCGTTCCGCTGGCGGGAAGCCCGGACCGGCTGCTCCGCGCTTCGCTTCCAGGGATGCGCAGGCTTTGCTTTTCGCGTCACACGGCTCCGCTGGGTGACCCTATCCAGACGGCCCACCTCCTGGGGGGAAGTATTGGATTCGAGGCTGGGAGTCCCGTGCTGGGCTCTGCCCCTTCCAGCCGGAGCCGGGGACGAGCCTCGAGCAACCGCCGCTTCCGATGCGCGGCCGCCCCTCCCCAAACCCGCTCGGGCCTCCTGGGGAGGGGGGATCCTCCCGGCTTGGCTCCCTCGACCGGGTCCCCTCCGGTCGCGGGCCCCAGCCCGGAGCTCGCTTAGAGCGGCCCGAGTCGAGCTGTCAACGGCCCTGCCTCCCGTCCGCCGCCGACACTCTCTCCATCATCCGTGCAGATTTATTTTACTATAATTTAATTCCATCTTCAGCGCCAGCAAGACGGATGGGCATCGGATCGGAGCGGGCAGGCAGCGCTGGCGTCGTAAATTTGTGCTCTCGCCGCTGCCGCCACCGCCGCTACCTTCCCTGCACGCTCGCCTGGTGATCCAGGACTATCTCCGACCCCGGCCGAGAGCGGGCCTTTCTGCAGCTTTGCAGAGCCCCTCCAGCGCTGCGCGTAGGGGGAGACTGGCCCGTGAGCTTTGCAAGTGTTCCCTTGCCGTTTTCGTGGGAGGAGCCCGGCAGCTGCTGCCTCGGACCCAGGTTTCTGAAGTGGGGCTGCCCTTGCCCTGGCTGCTTGCAAGCTGGCCTCCTCCCTGGAGCCGCAAAGGAAACCAGGGCAAGGGGGGGGGGCGTCCTCAGCCGAGTGGGTTTTGGGCTGCCCTGCCTCCATCTCTGGACTCCTCCCCCTCCGCCCTGGGGCCTCTGAGCTGTCCTCCAAAGGGCAGCAGAGGTTTCCTGCACCTGAGGCTCCCACTGGATCCAACAGCTGGATTTTCCCTTTCACCCAGACTGGGAGACAAGAGAGGAGTCTTGGCCAGGGATTAGATAGAAGAAAGGGGATGGCTCCCCACCAGCAACATATCTGGGATCACTTCCATCTTCACATGCCCCCAAGGGGTGCAGAAATCTCACCTGGAGGTTGCGATTCAGCAGGAAAGTCTTCATTGGGGGGAGGGGACTTGCCAACATAAGGTTCTCCAACGTTTTGGGGGTGGCCTCTCCCTCTGCTTGTGGGCAGCCAGGGAGACTTTGCTGGCTGCTGGAGCAAGCAAGCCAACAGCCGAGACTCCATCCCGGCTTGCGACTTGCAGGGCCTCCTGGCACTTCCCAGCCATCAGGCAGCAAGAGGAGGCAGGTGGATGGGGGGAATGGCCCCTCCCTGCAGAATTGGGCAGGGGGGGCCTTGCCCAGCCCTGGGGGGCTTCGTGGGAGAAAGTGGCCACAAAGGTGAGGCAGCCCAGATTGGAGAGAGGCGGAAGAGGTCTTTGCAAGAGATGCCCACTTGATCCGCTGGCAATTTACTCTGCACGGTTTCCAGGATTTGCCGTTTTCCCCAAATGAGCTTTTAGGGTTCTTCTCTGTGCCAGCTGTGTGGGCCCTGCCTGGCAGTGCTGCTCTCCCTTGCGACTTTTCTTCCCTCAAGGGCGGAAGGATGTGGAGGAGGCACCCAGAACGCAGCCGGGTGGAGTCCTTGCAAAATGCCATGCGAGTTGGAGGAAAATAGGCACTAGCAACCCTGTTTGGGGTCCACGATGCTGGCCTTTCTTCTTACGTCAGGATCCACAGACCAGCCAGGCAGGTGGACCAGACAAACACTCGTTCTGGGCCTAATCAGGAGAAAGCCAGAAGGGTGCAGGGGAGGGGAGCAGTGGACTGTCCTTGCAGGAGGAATCGGGAGTCCACTGGCCGCCTGTGCTGGACAAGCTGAACTTCATAACTGAAGTGGCCCCTTTCCTGCTGTTGCACAATCTGCTGAACCATAAAGTAACCAAGGGACTGCTGCGGCCCACCCCCCACCCCCATTAGCCAAGGTTGAAAGGAATGAAGCCAAGGTTGTGCGACTGAAGCCCTGAGGTTTTTCACTGACCTGGTTGAGCATCTCCTGTGAAGGTGGTCTCCCCACAGACCAAGAGGTCTTGGATCACCTGGAGGGAGATGCTGCTCTCCCTTCTCCTGGGGTGCTTGGGTGGGGGATGCTGGGGCCCAGAGGCCATAGGGGCCTGGTGGGGGGGAGAGAAGCTGGTGAGCAGCCTTGGCACCTGCTGCCCTCACAGACTTGGCTGATGTGCTTGGTCTAGATTTGGGAAGTTGCCCCTGTGTGGATTTAGGAGGAAGAGACTCGTGGGCCAAAATGCAGAGAGAAATGAAATTACTTTCAAATCCAAAAGCTGGCAAGATTAGCTACCTCTGCGCCTGCAGGCGTAACTGGAGAAAGAGCCTCTTAAAGGAGGGCAAGAAACAGAGGGGGAAGGGGTGCAGTCTGGCCCAGGAAAGCTGTAGAGGGTCAGGTGAGGGGCAGGAGGAGGGCTGGGGCTACTCAGAACTCAGCAGAGGGGCCCTTTTGGAGGGAATGAAGGGTCCCCCGGGGACTCATCAGATCTCACCCACAGCCCAATTTTAGCATGAGGTGCAACCAGGTTCTCCCTGCAGAACCACGTGGGAACTGAGCCAGGGTGAATGACGCCTTGTGCCATTTCCTGTTGGGGTGGAGAAGACCCCTGTGGGCCAGAGGCCTCGGAGCAAGGCTCATGTGCACAGGGGGGCGCTGCAGTCTTGTGAAGTGCCAGATGGGGCCCCAGGGGTGCAGGGCCTCATCAGGGCTAGGCTGCTGTGAGGGGGGGGAGGGGAGGGAAGGGGCCCAAGGCAAGACTGACCAAATGACAACCCTGTTGCTGTGATAGAATGTGACCTTTTGCACCCCCTGCATCGTGGGGGCACCTCAGGACTGGCCAGGCTGGCAGAAGGGTTTTTATTCTGGGAGATTCCTGCCCAGGCAACCTTGCAGAACGACAGCCTGTGCAGGAAGGGCTCTCGCCCCACACAAAAAGGGGTCAATTCCCCCATGGTTGGGGAGACATTGATTCTCTGGAGGAAAAGGCCAGGAGCCCTGGGGGAGTGAAAGAGCACGCCCCTCACTCACTCTCCCAGAGCTCCCTCCAGGAAAAGTAGGAGCCCCACTCCCACCTCCCTGTTGAGGAGGGGTAGGGGGCTGCCAAGGCCGCCTTTGGTGGGTTGGTGCTGCAGCAGGAGCCTCTCCTGCCTGGCGCAAGGGTGCCCCCCACTGTCCAAAGTGCCAATTTTGCAGGCAGGGCTGGCATCGGCTGGAGCTGCCTCCCCTTGCCCGCTGGAGGTGGGAACCTCAGCTCAGGCTTGTCCCCCAGAGCCTCTGGGCCTCAATCAGGAAGGGCTGCCCTCAGAGAGGTCGGGGTGGGGGTGGGTGGGGAGGTATTCATTTAGCCATCCCAGTCATGTCACCTTTTAAACGGCAGAGACGAACCAAATTCTCCACCCGTTTTCCATGAAATGAGGTGGGCAGGGCTGAAAGAAGGAAACCCCCTGCGCCAAAGGGGCTCTCCCTGAGACTTCCCCAGCAGATGCTGCCCCCCCCCAATCTTGTCGAGGTGGCAAACCCTTTGCCCACCTGGTCTGCTCTGCAACAGTCAAGCAAGGCTGGTCTTGGGGTGGGGAGGCACCAGGAAGCACCCCAGGGTTGAACAGCTTCCTGGGGAGCCTGGCAGGCTGCTCGAATGTTGCCCCCCAAGGAAGTCCAGATGTGGAGATTGGCGTCCAGGGATCCAGCACTTTGGGGCCCCACCATCAGGGCTCCCCAGTGCTCAACCAGCAACCGGGTCTCCCCACCTGACCGGACTTCAGCCTAGGGCAGCGTGAAGCTCGGGGGTGGGGGGGTCGGTGTCTGCTTGTTCCCAGTCACCCCAAGCAAGTTATCTCCATCACCCAGGACCGTTGCTGCTGCTGCTGCTGCCTCTTCTGCCAGAGCCCCTCTGCCTCCCCATCCCATGCCCACCGGGATCGGCCTTCTCTGCAGGCAGAGGAAAAGGGCACCGAATTGGCTGGGAGCAGCAGTCCAGGGTGGCAAATCGGGGCGCCCAAGCACCCCAGGATCTGAGTTAGCAGAGGTTCATCTGCTGGCCTGGGGTGTCCCCGGGGGGAGCCCAGCTGCCGCCTCTGGGCACTCTGCTTCTTTTTGCCTTCCCTCCCACTGCCCAGAGGACTGGAATCCACCTGCCCCCCTTCCCGGGAGGCCTGCCATGACTGCCCCAGAGCCATCCCAGCCGCTTCTCCCTTCTTCGTTCCGAAAGGCTGGAGTTGTGGCTGCTGCAATTTGCTTTTTGACACATATCCCCAGCAGTAAATATTGCTGCCCCCCCTTCCCCTGGGCTGATAAGGGGGCAATCCAGTTAGTAACTCTTCAGCGGTCATAAAAGCCTTTTGTGTCCCAGCAATTATTTACCGATAAACAGAAGAAAGCCAAGAAGCCAAGAAGAAAGAGGCAGCCGGCTGTGGCACGGCACTCAGCAGGATAACTGATGGGGAGGGGGCCCTGATGCTATCGCAGCCCCAGCACAGGGGAAACAGAGGGCCACTGGAGCAGCTGGCAACAACCGAGCGATTGTGTGATGGAGAGTGACAGTTGGCAGCCTGACCACTCCTCACCAAGCCTGATGGGCGGCCCCTGCAGGAGAATCTCCATTGGATGGCAGGGAGTTGCAGGGCCCATCGGTCCGGCTGCCCTTTCTGGTTTAGCCGCGACCCCTTGTGACCGCATCTCCTTGCCCTCCGAGAGTCAGGGGCCTGCGGGCCCTCAGAGGAGGTGCCCTGCCCGGTGGCTCCCAATCCTGCCCTCCGAGGGGCCAGCACAGAGTCTCCCGGAGGCCCTACAAGCCTTGAGGCCCTTCTGCCCTCCCAGGCCAAACTTTCCCCCTGCAGCACTCTGGGCTGTTTGGGGGTCAGAAGAATCCTCCTCCCCCCACCCTTCCAGCTCCTCTTCCGTGCTGGTCCTCAGTTGCTGGTTTCTGGATGCCTGAAGCAATTTTGGGGTGGGGTGGGGGGGTGGACCCATGCCACGGCAGCCCTCCCAGTTCCCAACCGATGGGGGCTCATATCTGGCAAGCCTCCCTCCCCTTCCTGAGCTGGAAAGCCTTCAGACACAACCACGCTGGGCTCTCCTGGAGAAGCCACAGCCCCTCTTCTCAAAGCAGACCCCTCTTCCCATGGTAGGAAGGGCCTCGTGGCTGTTCAGGAATCTCCTTGAGCCAGAAGGGCCAGTAGGCATCCAGGGGGAGTGGGAAAGACGCCCCCCACCACCTTTTGCTCTCCTCCAGTCCCAGTTCTCAGAGCTTGGCATGAGATTGCCTTGCCTGCAGCCTCCAGCACTTGGGGGGGGGGAGCAAACCGCCTGGGCCTGGGCCTTCCTTCCTGACGAGCCCTGGGTCAGCTGCTGGTTCAATGGTCAGCCCCTTCCCAAGTCCACCTGACACCCAGCAGAGAGAGAGAGAGAGAGAGTGTCTGCAGGTGCCTTCCTTGGTTTTGTTCCGTCCCTGCCATGGAACCCCTGGCCGTGGAGGCTGACCACCCTGCAGGCCTGGGCAGAGAAGCCAAGAGGGCTTTGCCAGGCGGTGTGGAGCTGCTCCTGCCAGGATGCCCGTCTCAAAAGGTTTCCTGGGCAGCTTGTCTTTCCTATCCTGACAGGAGCATGGAGGAGGGAGAGGGAGGAGGGGGTGCTGGGAGGAAGAGGAGCAGGAAGGAGGAGGAAGTAGGGGAGGGGGCAGCAGGGGCAGCAGAGGCAGCTCTGCAGGGAGCACCAGCGTGGAAGGCTTTTTGGTGGCTCAGGAAGCTTCTGCCCTGGGTGAAGCAGCCCAGCCATAACACCCAACCTCTCCCTCGGCCTCTGGGGCAGCAAGAGCCGGAGGCTCAGGGCAGCATTGGGGCAGACTGGGGGGTGGGGGTGGGGGTAAGCTGGCCTGAAGCTGCAGGAGCCACACCCCTGTCCCCAAAAGATCTGCTTTGGCAAAATCCTGTCCTTCTCCAGGGTCTGGAAATCCCCTCCAGATGCCAGGCCCAGGGCCAAACCTGTGGCCAAAAGGCCCAGCAGCAGCTCCAGGAGGGTGTCTGCAGAGACCCCTGCTCTCTGCCCCACCAGGAGCAGCCCCTTAGCCGACCCTGCACGCCTCCCTCCCTCCCTCCCTTCCGCCCCGAGGCTGCCCGGAGCTCTGCACACCCCTTTCCTTCAGTTCTGAAACTCCCGAAGCTGCCAAGGTCGCGTCACCGCTGGACTTTCTTCTTCCACAACGATTTCATTGCCTGCTTTGCCATGATGAGCGGAGCCTTTATTTACAGCCGAACATTTAATAACACGACACTGGTGAGGTCAGCAGAGGCTCCCCCAGGAGCTGCCGGACATACCTCACCTGCTCCCCTCTCCCCTCAGAAGCCCTCCCCCCCCATGACAGAGAAGCCTCCAGGGATGTGCTGGACAGGCAGATCCGCCACTACTTCTGTGCAGGGGTGGGTAGGTGGGTAGAGGCGGAGACGAATGACCCAGAGGTTGGCAGGAGAAAAGTAAGAATCACACAGGGAGCTGCTTGGCCATTCTTCGTGGGGGCTTTCTTCCCCTCCCATTAGGAAAAGGAGCCAACGATGGGGGGATGCGGGAGGGGCTGATGATTAAAGGCTGCTTCAGTCCTTTGCTGAATCCTTGAGAGAAGCTTCCCTGGAAAACACGGGCATCGGAGCATCCAGGGGCCCAGGAAGTGCTGCTCTCTTTCCTGGCCATCTACCGAGCTCCCATGTTGCTCATCTCTTCTCGATGGCATCTTCCTTTGGCTGCCTGGGGTTCCCTGAAGTTGCCAGAACGGCTGCAGAAACTAAGGGGTGGCAGCCCCTGAAAGAGGAGCATGTCCACTTCATCACAGACGGGGAATGAATGCTCGTCCAAGGCAAGGGTGCGAGGCTCATAAATCACAACAAGGCCGACTTTGGATGGATGATCATCAGGCTCGGCTGCTGATAAGCCATCATGGCTACAACGAACAGGGAGAGTACGCCAAGCAGCCTCCCGTCCAAATCCATACTCTGGGTTTGAGGTTCCTGTAGGCCACAAAGCAGGATGAGACCCCCCCCCCCACCTCCTAATGGTGGTTCCTTCTGTAGCCCTGAGGTGCCCACAAGGCTTCCTGGGGGGCAGTCCTAGCCCACTTGTCCTAGCCAGACCCTTGAGAGGCATTGCTGGATAGGGGGGCCTCGGCTCTGCAGCCAGCTAGCCAAGGAAGAGTGCCAGGGTCCTCCAGCAGCCACCTCCGAGCACCTCTCCACCTGCCGAGGTACACCTGGCCTGGAAAGAAGACCCAGGTCTGAAGGGCAGGAGGGGCAGGGACCCTGCCCACAGCAAGGTCTGAAGGGATGCCCGCGGAGGGGCCCCTCTCCTTTCCTTCCCTGGGGTGGGAAGGGCTGCTGGGCCAGGTGAGCAGAGAGCCGAGATGGAAGTAATTCCTCACCGTTGGCTAATAACAGCGGACAGAAGTAAGTGACTGCACAGTTCATTCACGGCACAAAGATTTATCCAATCACTTTATCCCGTAATTGGTATTCCGGGGAGCTCTGGAGCCGCTGCGCTGCCATCCCTCTATTTGTTTTCTCCCTGCCTTCCTCCTCCTCGGAATGAGCAATTCTGTCCCATTTAGACAGAGCATTTGCTGGGTGAATAATTAGTTGCATTCAGCCAGGACTCCCCAACCCTGCAGCGGCTGACAGTCTAACAAGGAGGCTGCAGGAGGGGGCTCTGGCTCCGGGGCTGAGGTCCAGCAGCCCCAGCCTCTCTGGCCTGCACTGGGAGGGGGGCTCCCAAAGGAGGACACCACCAGCTGCTCTCCTGATGCTCATCTTAATGGAAAGGCAGCCCCTCATCCCAGGAAGGCAGCAGCCAAGCCAGGGATGAGGTCCACTCCCCAGGCCTGCCATCTGCAGCTAGCCCAGGCCATGCACTAAGGCTGCCCCACCCCCCCTGACATTCAGCTGGGGAGGCTCCCCTTCAATCCAGATCTCTGGAAGAGGAGGGCATCTTGGTCTGGGCACCTCTGTAGAATTCCCTTCAGCAGAAACTGCTTTGGCTACCTCAGGGCCCCCTTCTCTAGGGCTGCAGTGGGGGAAACCCTCAGCCTCAGCTGGTGGGTTGCCTGAGAGGTGGAAAGAGCCTAGGGTGGGCTCTTTTTTCTGAGCTGGGGGCTCAGGCCAGGTACCATTTGCTGGGGGAAGAAAAAGGCTGCCTTTCCCCTATCCTTCCTTAGAAGGCAGCATGTGGCTGTGGAGCCAGGATCAAAAAGCCATTGGCTGTTTTTGCATTCCTGGGCCTGTTCTGGTCCTGGCACTGTGGGAGAGGGAAGGAAGGAAAGGACGGTGATGGAGGGAGGGAAAAGGGAAGAGGTTAGCCTGTATTTCATTCATACAGCCATTTTACCTGCAGACCAGCAACCTGCATCCTTCAGTTTGCCTATACACTTAACCTAGCCTTTATTCAACCAAGCCTAGAATTGTGTGCATGCACATATATCTGGGTGTGAGAATGCCAAATACAAGATTTGTTGGGCAAGCAGGCCGGCAGGCCCTTAGAAGGGCAAGCAGCCTTTGGTTTAAACAGGCAAGCAAACAAGGCAGTGAACAGCCCCAGAATTCCCAGTGCCCCAAAAGCTTCGCTGTGATGGAAGAAAAAGAATCCAAAAGGGGTTTCTGCAAAGGGAGCCCTCAAGCAGCCCTGCCCACCTTCTGGCCATCGTTGACCCCCACCCCCACCCCGGCTGACTGTTCTTGCCCTATAAGCTTTTCTTGCAGGTCCTGACTCGTCTCCCCATCCACCCACCCACCCACCCCCCACTTATCAAAGCCTCTTTCCACTGACTGGATTTACATCAAACATGATGTTATTCACCAGCTCCTTTGCGTCATTGTTTGCTGAATAAGCGACATTTGCAGGGCTGCAATTTCAAATTCTATGGCAAAGTTAAGACAGCATATTAAAAGCGGAGGAGCCATCACCTTGCCAACAAAGGTCCCTATAGCCGAAGCTCCGGTTTTTCCAGAAGTCACGTGTGGCTGTGAGTGTTGGACCACAAGGAAGGATGGTGAGTACAAAGAATTGGTGCCTTCAACTCAGCCCTGGGTGCCCTTTGGAAGGACAGATCCTGGAGCGGAGGCTCAAATGCTTTGGCCACCTAAGGAGAGAAGACCCCGACGTTGCGGAACACGGAAGGCCGGAGGGGGAGATAGAGTCATTGATGCAAGGAACATGAATTTGGGAGAAAGTGAAGGATGGGGAGGCTGGTTGTGGCCCATGAGATTGCAAAAAGTTGGGCATGACTTAGCAACTGAATGACAACAAATTCCAAAATTGTTCCTAAATGGCCTGATTTGACCCAGGATTCAGCTAATTGGGAGGCAGGGGGCCCTAGTCTGTCCAGCTTGGTTGCTCTGTTACCCAGCTGAGCTGTCTGGCAGAATTTGGTGATTTACAGCTGGCCTGGACTCCCCATTCACCCTTGGAGAGGGATTATGGCAGGGGTGGGCAAACTTTTTGACTCGCGGGCCACAATGGTTTCTAAAATTGGACAGAGGGGCCGGGCCAGAATAGGA
>JAEANM010013992.1:0-14182 GCA_017656035.1 Myanophis thanlyinensis | reverse complement strand
TTTGGGGTGTGTGTGTGTGTGTCTCTTCCCCCCCCCCCGCCCGCCCTTTATGCAACCTCTCTCTTTTCTCCATTTGTTTTGGGAGCCGATCTCGGGAACCGGCACGCGAATTTTCCTTCGCCCGGCTCCGCTTTTTGAGAAGTGGCCCTGGAGCCTCGTCTGGAAGTTCAGCCTCTGCTCACCTCTTTGCTTTGGAAGCGCGCCCTTCGGCCGCCTCTTTCCCCGTCTGGAAGTGGCCTGACCCCCACCGGCTGACTTGGCCACCTTGTGCGCTGCGCGCTGTGATCGTATTGTTCGCCGCCTCTCCATCTCCATCTCCATCCCTCCCACCCGCCCCGAAGGGTTTGCTTGTTGCCAGCGGGGGAGAAAAAGGACGGCATCCGAAGGGAGGGATGCCCAGCGGAAGGAGGGCTTGAGCGATCACCTCCCCGCCACCAGCAAGAGCTCTTGAAAAGAGAGTACCGAGCGGCACGCGGAGACCGGCGGGACGCTGCTCCTCCTTTTTTCTTCCACCGCCTCCCTCCCCACCCCCGCCTGCCCCTTCTCCCCGCGGCGGCTGCAGGTTCCTTTTTAGACGAGGGATCGGGGCAGGCGGCAGGATGCGTTTCTTCCCGGAGGGATTTTGGCTACTGTGTGTCGCCGCGACCTGTTCGGCCAGGAGTGAAGGTGGCAACAAGGCGAGGAGCTGCTCGGAGCTCCGGCAACTCTATGGAGCGAAAGGATTCAGCCCGAACGTGGTTCCCCAGGCGGAGATCTCCGGTGAGTAAGCTGCCTTTGCGCCCTTCTCTTCTCCGCCCCCGCCCGGCTTTTCTGCAAGGCGAACAAAGGGATTTCTAGCCGCTTTAACGGGAAAGCCTGCCGCCCACTTCCAGTAGCCTAAGGAGAGACTGAGGATAGTCCTGGGGTGGGAGGTGGGCGGGAAGGGGTGCCGGGTTCTCGGGCAGGCGAGGTTGAGGGTCGGGGAAGCCTACTTGAAAAGAAAAGAAAAGAGAGAGGGGAAAACGAGAGCGAATCGATCTCAGCAGCTGAGCCTTCGCTAATGGGGAGGAAAAGTCTTCGGGTTTGGGCCAAGCGCTCTTTTCCCACAATACATGCAAGCAAGGCTGGGATGAGGAATCAAGCTCTTAGATGTGACTTGAAGAATGTCCCGGGGATTTTAAGAGCCACGAACAGCAGTCGCGTTCATTTTTAAGAGGTCCGGTTTGGATCTTTACATTCCCTGGAGTTTTAAATAAAGAGCGCTGATCGTAGGGAATAGATGCTATTCTAACCTGTTTGGGTCTCCCCCCCCCCTTTTTTTTTTTTTAATGTTAACGTCTCTAGCAATAGCTTAGCTCTGGAAAGGATGGGGGAGCTTCACACCATCTCCCTCTTTATTGGGCAGTGCTTGTTCTTTTTCTTCTTTTTTTTTTATTAAACCCAGTTTTGCCAGTACTGTGTTAACTTTCTGAAACTCTGCGGGGTTACAACTACCATGGAGGGAGTACTAAAAGTGGTTCTAAACAGTCTGGACTGCCAGGAAGTTTACTATGTGGCATAATCTGTTCTTCTCAAACCAGCTTTTGCTGAGGACTGTTTTTGAAGCCAAGACTGAAATCTCTGTGAAAATGCCTGTGTCACATATTTCCTTTAAATTTGTGCTTGTGACTTTTGCTCACATTGAAGACTGCTTCTGTCTCAAAAAAATGTATATTTTCAATTATATTTACTAGGAAGAGATTTTCTTATTTCTCCCCATTCTCCTTCTACTGTTTGCTGCATGATATTGGGCGGGTAGGGGGGTGGGGAGGGATGTGATTTGCTGGTATACTTTTAAAAATAAAACTCTTTTCATAGCATGTGGCTATAATGTTTGAGAAATTTGAGTCAGAAGTCTAGTAGTGGATAGTGACAAAAGTTGTGATTGGTTGCAAAGTTAGAGAATGGTAATGGTAATAAGAGAGGGTATGTTTCATCCCGATTGGGGAAGATTAAAGACCAGCTGACAATTTTTTTAAAAAAGACACACAAATACTAGGTTGTTTAAAATCTGTAGATGAAGATAGCAAGAACTCCCTCTTCAAGCTTATTGAATAATATAATTTGACTTTTTCTTTCTGCAGCTTTCCTTTTTTTTATAATCCTCATAGAAATTTATAAATGGAAAAAAATATGTTCTTGCTGGCATCTAAGAACCTTTTATAGTGAAACTCAGCAGCAGATTACTTCAGAGTAAGGAGGACATTGATCATTCAAATTCTCCTTGTTAGTCAATTTTACATTGTTTGCATAGAAATACATTAATGTGACATTTAGTTCTAAATAAATTATAATACAGTGGCTCATTTTTGATTGCTATGGTTTTAGACATTGAGTGCTGCCGGCTAATAGATTATATAGAAGCATCTTCAGTTGTTTGAGGTTAGGTTCAGATCAAACTGAAGTTTTAAAGGAATGTTTGCTTCTCATATTGGACTGAACTGCCCCCTACAGAATGATTTCAGTTGTCTTATGAGTCTTCATTTACTGTAATACTGGATTTCCTCAGTTTTGAAATATTCTTAAGTATTGTATAAGGAGTAAAGATTTTATAGGGCACTTGAATAAATGCTGACTTTTCCTTTTAACTTTCTGCAGTGAGGATATTGATATATGCTGTATAAAACTGTAATCCCATGCAAAAATGCTTGGGAGAAAGTTGTTTAAAAGTGTAGTAAAGTAAACATGCTTAGGATAGGCTTATGTGCTCTGTATCTGCAGCTGCCCACATGGAAAAAGTACAATTTCCAATAGTTAAAATAGTATCTTTGGTTTCTTGGCTATATTCAGACTGATGCAAAATCAGAAATGAAAACTCTTAACTAAAAATTGAATTCATAAAATTGATTTTAAAAAAGTTGGGCTGGTGGTATGTATGTTGGTAATGTTGAGAGGAAACATTTGGATACTTCATTTATCACTATGTCATTGCTATTTAGTGAGAGGATTCCTATTTACTTACTTACTTACTTACTTACTTAAAATAGTTGTATGGCTGTCAAAGTGATTCAGGGTGGCTTACATTAAATTCAACAGAACCCAAGAGAAAGACTACAAAATCACAATATATAAATAGAATGATAACATTACAGAATGGTGATCCAAACAGAAATAATATGACTATACCAGGTTTTGCTAGGAGATTGACACTATAATGAGCAATAATATTTAAAACGTTCATATTTTTTCTGAATATGGATTTGGTTTTAAAATTAAGAGAGACTGCAATCGATATACTGTATGGGTGTAAATCCAGCTTAGACCTTTTAAAATACAGAAAGATGTCTAGAGATTTGTGACCACCCCTCTTTAGCTAGATTCATTTCAGACTCAGCAACAAACAATTCACCACCAGCATCACCAAATCTATGAAATAGTGTGGCTTATCTATAGCCTAAGTCAATTTGATTGACTTAAACTATGTCTTTCCTCACATAGTTGCAGGCAACATATAGGCAGGCATAAGCCATCCAAAGTCACTTCAAATGGGAGATGGGTGGCATATAAATTTAATAAACAAACAAATAAATAAATTCAGACATATATTTTATGATTTAGTCACTCAAAAAGCATGATGTTAAGAGAGTATGTTTGGTTCAAAGTTACCCATCAATGTCTAAGTCCGAAGTATTAATTAGTATATTGGTCCTCTATATTACTGTACATAGGTGAGATTAATCTCTGTATGCCTGATGACATTCCCAGCTCCCAGAAAGTCAACCTCTACTTAGTTAATTGCTCTGATGGTTGAAGAGAAAATGCATGGGATGCTTGGAAAAAGTAATGTTGAGCCTATTTACTTGGGACATTGCCATGGTAAAAATTATAGCACTGAAAGAGAAACACAAGAAAGATTGCCAGCAACTGGAGAAGGCAGGAGATTTAATGGAAGGGAACCTTACCTAGAGGTGAACTCTGCTTACTCTTGTACTTAATACTGCTTTCCCTTATACTTTAAAAGCCTTTGAAGCCATCATAATTCATAACCCTGAGTCTGAAAAATGTAAACAGAATGAATATACATTATATATACAGAACATATTAAGGCAGAACAATATAGCCACTTTGACATCAATGTCCTGTTTTTTAGCATCCATAAATTTACCCAATTCACCTGATTTTAATGTTTAAAAATCCATTTTTAACAATGAAAAATTACATGCTACAGGACTACATCCTCCCCCAGCATCATTTGTAAAACTATTTTTGGGTTGTACATAGGTCCCCTAACAAGATCTGGCATGTTCAAAAGCAAAGTGCCTGAGACTAGATTAGTCCATTACAATAAATAACAGAATAAAGAGGTGCAACCATTACCTCCACTGAGATACAAATGGCTCTCAGTCCAGTGGAACATTAAGGCAGGAGAGCATAATTGGTATCTAAGGTATACCAGCAACATAAGTCTCTTATCAGAGCTATGTCCTTGAATCTCTTATAAGCATTCCAGTTCAAGTATCAGACTGAGTGAAGGCTCAGAAAAAGATAAACATAATGGAAATGAAGCAGAAAAAAAAGAATGGAAGTATGCTTTGCTATAAACCATCTGCTTACAACACTGCCAGCTGTGTGCTTAAAAGGGAATTCTTCAAGTAGCTGATTGGTGGTTGTCATATGCACTTCAAGTTGGTAAGAACATGGATACCCAACCTTTTGGCTTGCCTGGGCCGCATTGAATAAAGAGGAATTGTCTTGGGCTGCATATATATAATATATAATATATATGCATATATAAAATATATAATATAGTTAATGCATGTAAATAACAAATACTAAAAGTTTATGATCTTGTGGGGTTGCGCTACTAGCTGTCCAGGACTTCATGTTGTCCATGAGCCTTGCTTTGGATATTCCTGGGTAAGAATAAAGACTATAGAAAGTCATATTTGTATTGTGCTAATATCATTTTAGTATTAACACAGGTTTCACCATGTTTTGCTAGAGCATGTGATTTAGACAGTGAGGGAATGTGATTTAGACAGTGAGGGAATTATTATGGATTTTATAATGGGAATTGCTAAATTGCTAAATTGTTCATAACAGGAAAACCCACTTGTAAATACCCTTATGTTACAAAGAGCTCTCTCACAGTCAATTCTATTTTCTTGATTTTTAACTTATTTGTTCATTACAGAGACATCCTTCATATTCTTCTGCCTTTCCTGTAAATCTTCCTCTACTGATATAGTAGACATTTTGCAAATATTATATCTTCTTTATTGGTGCTCTAGACAAACTAGTTTTTAGGTTCCAAAATATAGTGATTGTTCTTTGTTTATGATTCAACTTATAATTAGACACCCCATGGAGATACTATTACCAGTTTATTTGTTTTCTGCTACCCAATTCCAGTATTTATATAAAGAATTGTTACTGACAATTGTCACTGTACAAATACATCAATAATTAAAAGCTCCTCCGGTTCTGTTTTTTCTTCTGATTTTTTCAGTTCCCTGTGAACTGTATGTGATTACATATGAACTTTTTTTTTTACTTTGATTTCAATTGAGTTGGTATGGAATATATAGAGAATACTATAGCTCTAGTTATGGTGTACAGCAAGGGTGTCAAACTCAAGGCCCATGGGCCAGATGCAGCCCGTGGAGTGCTTAGATCTGGGTCATGGGGCCACCCTGTAAAAAGTGAAGGACTGGCCCATGGTGCCTCTGCCAGCGAAAACTGAGCTCGGGAGGGCCCCAAACACAAGTAACGTTGAGCTGGCCACCTGCACACAATCCTCCACCCACCCAGAGTCAAACACAGTCCTGATGCGGCCCTCAATGAAATGGAATTTGACACTTCTGGTGTACAGATTGGGTTATCAAGCTGCAGATTGGAGACTCAGGCTACTTTTGTTCAAAACAGGGAAGCACGAAGATAACCTCAACAGATGTACTAGTAGAATTTTTTTTTAAAGTCCCAGTTCTTTTTAGATTGTACTTTCAGTTAAGATATAAGCCAAAAAAAAGCCTGACAAAGATAGAAAATTTAATTACAATAATGTAATAAGGTAATCTATATAATCTATCTTATTATGGTTATGAATTAATCAATGGCCGATTTGCTGCTGCTGGAGGCCTAATGCTAAAGCAGGTAAGTATTCAATCAGCTATTTTGGTATTTAATGGATTTAATTAATTAATTAATATTATTAATATTATTATTAATAATAAAATTAATTTATTAATTTAAGATAAGATACAGTTTGTTATTTCATTTTTTCTCTTTATTTACATCAATTTCTTTATAAGACATGATTGTATAAAATCAAAAGCTTGCCTTCTATTACAAATTCTGTGACTTTCTTCAAACAAATTGGAGGGTTGATCTGAAGGATGTGATGAAATAAAAAAATACACCATTTTATTTTAGTAAAAGTAAAAATGGGTTCAAAAATAATTAGATTTAGGTTAAAGGCATCAGTCTAGAAACCAGGAGACTGTAAGTTCTAGTCCTGCCTTAGTCACAAAGTCAGTTGGGTGTCCTTGGGACAGTTAGTCCCCCCTAGCCCTAGAAAGGAGGTAGTGGCAAAGCTTTTCCAAAATCTTTCCAACAAAACTGCAGGGACCGTCTAGGGGTATCAAACTCGTGGCCTGTGGGGCGGATGCGTCCTATGCTAGCTATGCCCACCCCTACCTCAGTTTAACAAAGGAGAAAAAAGCCATGATACGTCATGTGATGACAAAGTGACGCTGTGAGTTTGACACCCCTGGTCTAGGCAATAACCAAGAGTCAAAAAGACTCAACAAAAATGGATACACAGGCAAGGTTTATACAATATTGACTTTATGCTTCACAGTTTAAGTGGTTACCCTTCCATTTACATGAACTGGATTGTTTTTTGTTGGTACATAACAAAGTTTTAGTCAAAGGAACATGCAGGTAAGAGAAGTCTTCTACATGATATAACATAGGAATCAGCCGCAAAATGCCTTCAAATACCGAGCTATTGCAATGTATCTGAGTGCTGTACATACACTTTCAATATTAAATAAAAATACGTCAGAAAATGAATTCTGGGACTGAAAATAAGATGGAGAATAGGCTTGCCCCGGAATTCTATGTCCATTTTTGAAAAAAAAGTTGCAAAATATTGAGTGTTAAATATATTAATTGGGCAAAAACCACTCTTTCAATTTTACTTTTATACATATTGAATTTTGAAACTCAAAGAGCTAGAATTTAATGTTGGAATAAATAAAGAGCCTTTCTCAGTTGTTAGTAACTGGGTTGTTCCAAAGGATCAAGGCCGTTTTTTATATCCATGATTTTTGTAAGAGAAACAGAAAATCCTTGTTCTAAATGTTACTTGTCACTCATAGCAAAAGAAAACATTCTGGATTTCACAATTTGTTTAGATTAATTTACTCTAGATAAGTTGCAATTTGTGCCTCCAGAACAAATGGAGAAAATCAGTCAGTACCCTGACCATATACCATCTAATATTGAAATTCATCTGAGATGTTTCTGTCCTTACATTTAAACTTCATCTTTTCTTTTGCATTTGATTCCTTCCTGCCCTGCAAAACAAGATGTACCTGCTGAGATTCAGGATGCAAACATGTGCCTGCTGAGATTTAGAGTATAAACAGTATTGAACCAGTGGACTAAAACAAGAATAATATTTGGCTACAGATTACTTGTCTTCTGAGGCATTGATACAGGAGAGGATAAAGGCAAAGCAATTTAGACTGACCTCAACACAGAAGTTTGTACTCTGGAGTCAAGTGAGCATTTCTAAGGCAAAATTTGCCTTGACAAAGTGTATTGATTGCCTCAATGTTTTTTTCTTGTCAGGGATGCATGTCAGGTGTACATTTGCTCAATTTTCTTTGTCAAAGTTTCATTATTTCCATTTTTCTCATCAGTTTAAAAAGTTTTTTTTCTGTTTGTCCAAGATCCACATTAGTATGTATTGCTCATAATGTACAATTTTTTGAACATTATTTGAATTTAAAACTACATTACAAAAGTGTAAAAATGCAACAGTTTGTCATATAATTTTATTCTGACTCATATATAAAAATGTAAGAATTGGTCAAATTAGAATGCAAACTAAATAAATTCCTTCCCTTATCTAGGAATGCATGTAAGTTTCTCCAGTTGTTAAAAATAGTAGTTCAGAGTTCTAACAACACCAAAGAGCATGTGATCATGATTGTTTTTAATTCAAATTTTGAAACCAAAACTGTGTCTAAATGTATGCCTTCAGTCTTTTTTTGGGAGGGGAGAATAAATTAAATAGCTGGAACTGCAGTTCTCTCAGGAAAACTATGAAATTCACTTACATCTTTTAAATTATTGGTGTAAAGCAATGACTCTGCTACAGAAAAGATTACTCCAAATGTGCTGGCTAAAACAAATTCACCCATGCAAAGCTAAACCCAAATACATGCTGTCATAAGACATTATAGATGATTCACACACATATATGTTTTTCCTGTTTGCAATAATCTAGGAAGTGCTTACCTTAAAATAAATGTGTGTGAAAAGGGGTCAGGCAGTGGCCTTTCTTGAGCAATTGCATATCCTGCCTCACATATAGCATGTTTAACTATGGCCTTTAATGTTATTTAATCAATCTGAAAAAGTACACAGAGAAAACTCTCACCCTTCTCTGGTTTCAATTAGTTCCTAGATGGAAGAGATCATGATATTTCTTACTATTTGCAGAAATGGGAAATGGAGGATTTGTCCTGCTACTTATTTTGTTCCTTTGTAATGAAAAGTGTAGGGATCACATTTCTTCCAGAGTTGTTGAAGGGAAGTGAGCATTAATCTAGCTTAATACTACTACTACTACTATTGTTTCCTTGCAAAATAATAAGTTCAACCAAAATAAAATTCTTTAACATCTGACTAAAACTGATCTGTGTATAAAGAATCATGTGCTTGCCTGCATGATTTGTATTAAATATTTTATCATATGAATACAAGATGTTGTAGTAAACTTGTCTCAGTGTTTTATATATCAGTTTATATGGAAGAGTTGTGACCTTCTGTTTAATCCCTGTCATCCTGAATACATTGTCATTCGTTTTCTTAATATTTCTTAAGTATTAAGTGGTGCAGTATTATCAGACTCATTGCATAATATGTTGATGCTGTCTAATGCGTAATAAATAGGTTAAACTATAATTTACTTTCAGTGCCTGCTCTTGCCATTTAACTAATATACTGGATATTTAAATTTAGCAAATACAGTCTACAAATAAAAATTAATAAGTAGTCTGGTTATTGAAAAAAAAGGAGGCATTTACATTTTCTCTCTCAAAAGCAAGCCAAGTTGCTGAGCCATTCATAATGTTATTTTGTTTCTTTTTTGATTATAGGGACAAATTTTTTCTGATCTATGCTCAGAGGTAAACTTTTCATAGTGCTGTGTCAGTGATGGATGTTGTTATGAGCTGTAAAGCATATTGCAGCAGTCAGTCAGTCAGTATCATTGTTCTCATATTTCTCTATTTATTCCTTCCTCACTTGGTTTACTGGTTATTGTTTCAAATGCATCATCTGCTTTCTAGACTTCCTGAATATGCTAAGCTCCTATTGGCTTGTTCTGGTTTAATTCTAAAAATAATTTTTGTACTTTGTGGGCTTCATTGCTCTCTGATATATAATTGGTGCTCTTTTGGCTACCTAGAAAGGCACAAACTTGGAAAATGAGTTGGCTGATGGCATGTGGATACATAAACTCTGTGATAATTATTTAAATCTTTTTGAGTATTTGTAAAAACTGTATGCTGCTTTGCAGATCCAATTGCAATAGAGATAGTCCTTGACTTATGACGGGACACGTAGTGACTGTGCTATGTTAGAGCAGATCTCCCAAAAAAGCTACTTACAACCCAGATTTGAAGTTCTGGCAGTTGTCTCCACCACCAACACTGCCACAAGACTACAATCACATAACCACATTTGGGGTGTGCAGCAGTTTGGCCTCATTTACGGCTGTTTGCAGCATCCTACTGTCACGTGACTGTGATTTATGACATTTTGGCTGGCAACTGTCATTTACTTCCAGTTTCAAGCAAAAAAAGCCCCCATAGCGAACAATGGTCTTGCTTAATGACAGTGGCATTCACTAAACTGCTGTGGTGTTCACTTTACAACTGCAAGTATTCACATTACAGATGCTGTGTTTGCTTAATGACTGCTGCAAAAATGGTCATAAGATTGGTACACGGTTATGTGATCTGCTAAATAACTGTCACAATGTATGATTGTAATAGTGAGCTCAGTTACGGTCATAAGTTGAGCAGCTGTATATTAAAATGAGAAAAAAACATTTTGAGTAAGTCAACACAATTAATATTTAATAAAACAAGCACAATCCTGAAATGCACAGTGAAATAAATAATAATGATGTTTATTGGTTCTGAAATCTCAGGTGTTAGTGAGAAATGGCTAGATTTTATTGAGGAATATGCTTTCTGTAAGCTGACAGCAGCATTGCAATTCTTTGAAAATAAAACATTTCATTGTAATAAAATTTCAGACAGTTTTTAAAAAGTAAAGCAATATTTTGACTAAATTTTATTTTGTTGAGTTATTCCTTATTTTTCCAGAAGAATATGTTTTATAATTCTTATTTTTAAACTATATTTCCTAAATTAAATATCAAGTATATCAAGTGCATTTCATTTTTCTCAATCATTCCTTTCTTTTCCGGAAGAATGTGTCGTATTCTCACTTGTAGATTATATTTGGAGTTCCTCCTTTTCTAGTAAATAATGAGTAAATGTTAGGTCTGATGGGTTGGTTATTTTTTTAAAAGAAAATATACCTTATTATGGTATTTCTTCATAAAATAGAATAGCATGATCATGATTCTTACTGTTATAATTTAACCCCACTGGAATGTCTTAAATAAGTTCTCTTGTGATCCTCAGGCTCTTTGGAAGTTCAGTCAGTACAAAGTGAACACACCTTAAGAACACCAAAAAAGCTTGTCTGTGCATGAAGGGTGACTGAATAGTAGGCTGGGTCAGTAGGCTGCAGTTTTCAGAAACAGATGGCAAACGTTTTAAAAGTAAAGCTCCTGAATTGCATAATATAGTTTAAATACAGCAACATAATTCATCAGTCTCATTGATAGAGTCTGTGCAAGGCTTACTGAACAGATTTCTCTACAGTATTTATTTGTGTTTTAATAAGAAGCAAGAAAGAACTTGTAAAAGTTTACTATACTAACTTTAAGCAATCAGTCAATCAGAATAGAGCTGGAAAGGACCTTGGAGTTTTCTGGTCCTTGGAGGTCTTCTGTTCAAACAGGAGACCCTATCCCCGTAATGGCGAACCTATGGCATATGTGCCCAAGTTGGCATGCAGAGACATCGTCCCAACTCATGGACTGCGCATGTGTGCATGTGTGTGACTCCTGTACAAATGCAAATGCATATATGTGCGACTCCTGCGCAAATGCATATGTGCGAGAGAGCACACTCAAGTTGTACGTAATTGCGATGTGCTAAAAACACTGCACATGAGTCGCATGTGACAGCACATGCACTAAAAATGCCACGTGTGAGTCGCATGTGACTGTGCATGCATGAAAAACACCATGTGTGAGTTGCGTGAGACTCCTACACGACTACACATGTGTGCACGACTGCACATGTGAAAAAGACACGGGTGCTTACATTCGGCACTCGGTGCCGAAAAGGTTTGCCACTACTGCCCTATCCTATTTGAGACAAGTGGCTGTCCAGTCTCTTCTTAAAAACCTCCAGTTTTTAAGCACCCACAACTTCTGAAGGCAAGCTGTTCTAATATGGGAAAGGGTACAAGAATAGGGTGACCATATTTGGTTTCCAAAAAAGAGGGTGGGGGGGGCAGGGGGGGCAGGGGGGCGGCGGCGTGGGGGTGGGGCAGCATGGGGGTGGTGGCATGGGCGGCGTTTTTCTCCCTCAGCCGCTTTTAAAAGACGCACGGACTTCAACTCCCACAATGCAGTGGATTTGCTGGGCCCAAGGAGAAAGGAGCCCTATTCGAGCTGAGGAATTCTGGGAGTTGAAGTCCCACGTGTCTGAGAGCAGCCGGAGGTTGAGAAAAGGCTTGCTGCTTTCTAACGTACGGCCAGACCAGCATGCGCTCCATCATGGGGGGCGGCGGCAGGGGGGCGCAGCTCCGCAGCGGCTCTTCTCCCACCGACCCGGAGCCACTTTTTTTCCCCATTTGCCCAGACATGACATCTCCACTTTTACAGCCAGTCCGGGGCGTCTGGGTAAATTTATAAAATTTATAAAACCGACCCGGGCGCCCCGGACTGGATGTAAAAAGAGGACATTTCCAGGCAAAAGAGGACGGTTGGTCACTGTACAAGAAGCCATGTGAAACAAATGTGCATGTTTGCGAAAGGATAGCTGGACATAAAGTGGACAGGTCATAAAGTGAAACATGACATAAAATAGGACAGAACATTACTTGAGAAACAGTACAGAAGAGAGACACATAAGATCAGAGAAGATTGTTGTTCAGATAAGAGGGAGGTGTGAAGAACGAGATGGAAAAGGCCAAACCTCAGATTCACACTTGTAGTTCAACTGCAGAGTAGAGATAACTGCAAACATAACTGCAAAAAACTTTAGTTAGAATGCAAGAAACCTGTGACCTACTTTCTGAGAGGGCACAAGATATTTAGCTTCCATAGAAACAGGCAGGGGATAGCTGGGATAAGAGGTGTTAAATATTGTAACCAATCATGAAGGTCAAATGTATACATGGCCATATTTTGATTACGTATGTATCCTGTTTCCTGTATCTTAATAGGATAAAATTAACTGCATCTGAACTCTTGTTCGTTCGTTCAAACTTTGTGGCTTATGTTGCAGCTTGAAACTTGCGCAATAAACCTTTTCTGTTTGATCCCGGAATTCCTGGTCAGTTCCTTAATTCCATAACAGTTCCACTGGTTAACTGTCCTTACTGTTAGAAAGTTTCTCCTTAGTTCCAGGTTGCTTCTCTCCTGAATTAATTTCCATCTATTGTTTTTTGTCTTGCCTTCTGGTGCATTGGAAATAAGTTGAGCCCTTTTTCTTTGTGGCAGCTCCTCAAATACTAGTATACTGCTATCATGATTTCTCTTTCAGACAGTGCTGCTGACATTTCTGAAACAGATTTACTGGAACAATTCAATAATTGTTATATGTGTAACCAGTCCCTTATTGTATTGTGGCACAAATGCTGGGAGTTCAGATGTTTTGGTATGCAAAAAGTGATGCCCCTTTACAAAATTGTGAAATAGAGCATACTGTACAATTGACCCAGTATATTTAAATGTTTATTTTAATATAGTTGACTGATCCAAAATTTCACTAGAATTTAACTGATTTGTGTTTGGGTGGAGTTAAGAGATAAGAGTGTAATGCAGAAAGACAACATTTAAATTTTTGACAACATTGAAATTTTCAGGGTTTCCTGATCCAAACAAGATCCATGATGTCTTTAGTCAAGTTCTACTAAATCTGTAGGAAGGAATGGCTTCTGAAACAGGCAATAACAATTTATGATTACATTTCTTGTATTAAACTTTATTTTGGAAATGACTTTTTAAATACATTATTCTTGGACAGAAACCTTTTTCTTTATATCAGGTCTTTAGAGACTTTGCAAATGTATTGTTACTTCTTAATTAGCCTTAACTTATTCTCTCTAGGTGAGACTGTCAGTTTTGATTTTGCTGATTTTTCTTTCCATAAATAAACTTGGTTAGTCTGCTATTTATGAACTGAGCAGAAAAAATCCCCATAAATATTCATACATAGGCACGCTTCTAGTATATACAATTGTTATATGTGGTTTTTCTACTATCTGCACTTTTTGCCATTACTTTTCTTTATAGAAAAATGCACTTTTCTCTGTATTGAGTCATATACGTAAATTAGTCTCCAATGTATTAATTCTGAATAATTTGTCAGTTAAGAAAATTGGCACGATCATCAAAAAATTCTGATGGAAATATTTTACTGTATACTTTACATTTGTGTTTGGGAAGAGGGGAGAATGCTGGGAAATAGAGTATTTCCAGGGGCTGCAGCTGAGTCACAGAAAACAGGTTTTTTGTGAAGCATAGTAATGGAAGGAGGCTGGCGAAGGCTGTTGAGACCGTGGTGGCACGGCAGCTTCCCCGGCATCTGGATGATGCTATATATCTGGATCCGCT
>JAEANM010013991.1:0-14182 GCA_017656035.1 Myanophis thanlyinensis | reverse complement strand
CCAATGGGCATCGATGTCCTGACAGCCAATCGGCTGTCAGGTCGTCCGTTCAAGATGGCGGACCAGCGTGAGGACTCCGGCCGCGCATGCGCAGTATACAACAAACCCGATTGTGTTACAGAATAAAAATAACTGTTGGTGCACAATGCCTTGTCCTCTTACCCTTCTCTGTTGTATTTTGCTGGTCTTTTTCAGAACACGGAAGAGCAGGAAAACCATAGCCTGGGGATAATGCAAGGCCCAGAATTCTGAGACAGGGAGAAAATTAAATGAGCTAGTCCTCCACACTCGATATAGAAATATATTTTCCCTTCATTGGATTTTAATCAATATTATACCTCTGGTTTTACAAGTCACGCAAACTGTTTTCAAACCAGCAAACAAAAATCTTGGGTTTATTGCTGCTTAACCCTTTCTTCTGTACTGTGTTTAACTGAACTTCATCTTTGTTAACTTCAGCCTTAAAAAAAAAGAATGTAAAAGATTTAATTGGTGGACATCAGCAGGCTCTTGGGAACCACTGTGCCCCCCCACCTTGCTGATGAAAAGTAATACAGCTCAATAGGGGACCAGAGAATAACATTTAACCAAATGAAGAGGCTACTAAATGAAGCATCTCAAGCAAATGGGGAGGCGTTTTTCAGGTTTTTCCAACGCTTGAGAAGAAAATACTTTTGTCTTAACAGCACACAGAAAATGTTGATGCATACATTTATTTAGTTTTATATTTTCTGCATATTCATCATATCTGATCATAAGGGTAGATCAAAAATGCATCTCCTGTTTCAAACAAACCATGGTTTCATTCAAACTTAAATCTAAACCACAAGCCTTTGATTACTTTTTTTACAGTTTTTTTTACTGAAGGGAAGGTTTTACGTTTATAATTCTCCTTGCATCTGCAGATCACTTTAGCACTTCTTTTGAAAATATATTAATATGAAAATACAGACTCTTTCCTTTACAATATAGTTTTAAAATAAGTCTCATTTAGATCCTCTTTATATTTGTACATTCCGATGAACGTAATGCTGCTAATTTAATTTACATTTACAACAGCCCAAAATTAAAAAGGAGCAATACTTAATTTTGGGGAAAGGAGCAATACATAATTATGGGGAAGAAAGTAAAGTAAAACAAAGATGAATAAGACATGGCTCCGTGCACACTAAAAGTGTGCTGTTTTTATTGCTTGCTTTGTTAAGGACATTTACTGGCTCAGCAGTTTTTGATGAGGGAGGTTTTTTTTAAATTAAAAGATACCTTTATATGAATATTAGAAGCTTCGTCCCATGCTAGATCCATGAAATGCTAGATAGAGAAATTAATTCTGGCTTTGCTATAGCTACATTTGGCCTTTAAAGGTTACAACAATCCCTTGGCAACTTTGTGCATGTAAAAATAAGAGCAATCTTTATAACCTTTCATGTATTTTTTGACAGAAGAACAAATTCTAGTTAGCTAGTTAGCCTATGTTTATGGCAACGGTTTTCCCTGCCAGGATTCTACTGATATAGAAATTTAAAAATTATTCTTAAAGTAATACATAATGAAATTCTTTTATATCCCTCATTTAACACGATGCAATAAAGAGGCAAAAATCAAAATAATAACTTCAATGTATTTAGCAGAATGTGGAAGTGGCAAGATATGATTGTTAATTCCAGACATTTAACAGGAAAAAAAGGTCTTTTATTGCAGTTCGCAATTGCACATAAAAAGGACAGATTTTGGATTAGATACATTGCACTACAAAACTCAATGATGTTGCATTTTCTTCTGCACAAAATTATACTTTTAAATTGTAATAAGGCAGCTAAAACAGCATACATCACAGTAGTACCTTAAATTGCTTTCTATTTCTTAGCTCTTCATGCATAGAAAAATATGTGATCATTGAAGAAGAATCTAAGTTTATAAAAATAAACCCTGTTTCTGAAATTAACTCGGAGAAAAAATCTTCAGGAAATATAGGAAGAAAACACTGCTGCTGTTGAATTTGTTAAATATGCTTGGCAATTATCACCAACAAAATCCCACGTTTAAACATCTGAAGAAATTCTTTGGCACCATTCCTTCTGCAAGTGAGCAGTTTGATATACAGACTGGAATCAGACTGGCATCAAATCTCAGTATGTTCATTAAGCTTGCAAACGTTCTGAAATGAAAAAAAATAAAGCCATCTTACTGTGTGAATATTTATTTATTTATATATATATTGTATTTCTTAACCACCAAGTGCCCTCAGATGTACATGCATATTTCTCTCCCTTTGAAAAATGAAAGTGCTAAAATCAAAGCTTTCTATTTACCATATATTCTTCTATCAATGAAAGAGAGGTGTGTCCTCTGTTTCAAGAAAAAAAAAAAGCCAGTGTAACATAAACCATATTTCTCCAACCTGTTATCCTCCAGATGCACTGGATTACAGCTCCTATAATTTCCAGTCAGCAAATGTTCAGAAGATTTTTATTTATTTGTTAGTTTATACTGTATATAAAATTTACTGGCCACTCATCTTATCATAAGGTAACTCTGGACAGCTTATAGATATAAAAAATACAACTACATTAAAACCTGAATAGATTAAAACCAAAGATTAAAATCAAGGACACAAGGGAGAATGGGAACAGCATGGGGAGAGTTGGGGTGTGTTGTTAATCAATCAACCACCTCTACTATGCTGTTCTCCCATTGGCACAGCCTGGTCTCCAGGCCCTTACAAAAGGATAGGAGGTTTGGGGCAAACCTCACATCAGGGACAAGATGTTCCAGGGGGCAGGAGTAACAGCAGAGAAGGGCCTCCCACTGGACCCCTCAAGCTTTCCATTGGGTGACCCAACCCACCTCTGCTGGCACAAGTGGGACCGGCCACTCCCAGTGGGGTGAGATGGTCCTTCAAGTAACCTGGGCCCATACCATGAAGGGCTTTAATTCAACTCTTTTAATTGCACCCAGAAACAGACGGACAATCAATGCAGCTTGGTTGTTACTGGGGCCATTCTTGGGGGCTTCCTAACAGATTTGAGAATTTCAGTTCCCAGAATTCTCAGCATGGGCTCTGCTGACTGCTGATAGCTAAGATTTTAAACCCACAATCTGGGGAACAGGCAGTAAGATCTTGTATTTTGTGAACAGCTATCAGAATCAGGCCTGCATCATGGGTAACTAAATCCAAATCAAGACCGTCTTATTTTGTATTTTATTTTATTTTATTTTATTATTTTATTTATTAAATTTATTTGCCACCCATCTTTCTGCTCAAATTCATGACATCAACGAAGGGGGTTCCAGCTGCAAACTGCAAACCCTGAACTTTGCTGATCTATTTCTCCACTAAGAAATCCATCATTAGTAAGTTTCATCTTTCATTCCCATCATCTTGTTACCTACCAATTGGTAGGCAAATCATGTAGGCAACTGTGCTACTGAGTTAATTCGTTCACACTTTTCAAACCTATTCCAGGGCTGTTTTGTGTTGACAACAACCCTTTCTCAAATTTTACACTCCATTTGCTAACGACACACAGAAAAAGGCATAATAAAATTGTTTTCAAAAATAGTGCACAAGGAAATGTGACTATAAAATATATATGATCAGGAAATGAGCACATAAATGAATAGACATTTCATGTTTGTTTATTTTTTTCACTGAAATTGATGGAGAAACAAGATGGAATAAATATAACACTGGAAAAATGAAAAATTGAGTGAACTCCAACTTGGCAGATATACAGTATTCACATCAGTTGCAGTGGGCTCTAGCATTTGATTGGCACTGGCCTGTTCATTAAATTAAGTATCTATCTCTGGAGTCCCTAACAACAATTTACAATAATCATAATTGTGATTGTTTGATTTGGGAAGGAAGTGATAAACCATAGAGTTAATTCTAATACTATTAAATGGATACAACAGCTGCCGAATTACCTGCACTTATTTTTTGCTACTAAGGGAATATTCAAGAAATTCTTATATTTATGTAAGGAAAAGCAAAGGCCAGAATGGTTGAATTGTTAAGTTTGATATGCCCTTCCTTCTGTAATATATCTAAACAAATGTCACTTAATTTCTTAACTTTGGTTGATCAAGTAACTTCAATGGGAAAGGCATAATGGTTGGGTTTGTTTATTTGTTTAATGTATTTATTATGCAGAAAAAGAAGGTAACAAATCATTAATTAGTTTTGCATTTTTCTTTTGGAGGGGACTGTGTCTTAACCTCAGACCAACTCATATATCTAAAACAATAAAAATGGAAATGCTCTTCATAGCCTGAAGATGTGGTTTAGTTACAGAAAATGAGCTTATGTGAATTTACATTACAAAGTAAATTTACACCTTGTAAAACTGCAAACATAACAGCATAACTAATTATAGAGTTCCAACAGAAATATGCATAATATCCACACACACACATCCCCCAAAAGTTGTAAACTACTTTTATCATTTGGGGGATGAATTGAAAACATTAATGAATGCAAGGGCAAAGCAAAGGAGATGATAGGCCCAAGCATCCAAATTGTGATGTCATGTGACCCTCGGGATTGTGCAACAGTCATAACTTTGAGTTGGAGGAGGAGTCATAAGTCACTATTTCATCATAACTTCAAACAACAAACAAACTTGTTAAAGTTGAGGACTAACTGTATCCTTCTGATCAGTTCTTGAGCCAGTTGCTGGCTGTGGGGAACCCTGTATTTCCCTGCTAGATCTCTAATTGTATGGTTCAGCCAGTGGTGGAATTCAAATAATTTAACAATTGGCTCTCTGCCCTAATGACCAGTTCTCCGAACTGCTTAGATAGTTAACAACTGGTTCTAGCGAATAGGCACGAACTGGTTGAATCCCACTTCTGGATTCAGCCCTATGCAATAAGAGATCAGCAGCAAAACTGTCAGCTCTCCCAACCAGAGTTCCAGTGTTGGGTGAGATACCAAAAGAAGCAGGTGGGAGGAGATGGTCTCTGATCCCACACTTTTCTTTCCACCCCTCCTAGACTGGGAAAAATACTAGGGAAAGTGGCAAAGAAAAAAAAAGGAATGGAATTGGAAAATACCCACTAGCTCCTAGTTGGACAGAACTGTTATCTGCTGATACCAATAGCAAACAGACCTGGAAAACTGTGCCCAGGAACCAGCCATCCATCATGGCCAATGAGAGCTGAGCAATTCTCAGCCACTGACTGCATCAGTAAGCCTATCATTGATGAGATGTACAGCAAGGTAAGTGCCAGGAGAGAAAGAAAAGCATCACTTTAACATCAGAAAGATAAACAGTTTCTATGGGAGCTTGAGAATGAGACAAGGGATTGTCATAGTCTTCAACACTATGTCTTTTAAGTGTAATATGAGGATGAGCTCATAGATTCAAGAAGGTAGCATGACAAGGACAGAGTAAATTGGAAAGCCAGAACTCACCCTTCTCAACCCATAATGTTTCAAGCCACCCAAATGAAATTAGCAGGAAAAGGGGATTTTAAAGTTCACATAATTTTAAATTCATGTATAAACTTCACTATTGTAAATAGCTACAGTCCCAGTGTCAACACTCTCATGAGAGATGAAAAGATTCTATCGGGACAATAAACTATGCAAGCTAGAAACAAATCTGCTTTCTTAGAGTTCCTGAATATTACATGATGAAAATAAAACAAGTAAACACATATACACAAATACACACAAACAAGAATTTCCATTTTCTCTTTGGGTGTCCAGTTTAGAAAGAGCAACTTGAGGTAACCTCTGTTAATTACGGAACATTTGTTTTTCTCATAAACTGAGACTTACCCTGCTAAACTGAACAGCTGCAAGAGCTGAAGAAACCGACTCATAGAAGACAGCATTCTCTAATTCTAGCTTTCCGCTGAGTTTCAGTGCATTTTTCAAAGAAGCTGCAATAAGAGAAGGTAGCTTTGTAAAAGAGGAGCAGGAACACCACAAGTGAAATGTAATTCATGAAAATTATCTTCACTGAAAATTGATACCTGCCTTTGCAATTTGCCAGAGAAACATTTATATTATTTTTTTGAGCATCCGTATAAATCTAAAAGAAAGGAAATATGGATACATATTATTGAAGTTTATGAAGTATTTTAAAACTGTTTTATGTAAATAAAAAATATTAATAGAATTAATTCTTACCCCAAGAAGACAAAGAAATGAGAACGTAACCCAAAATTCCAATCTTTCAATTTTTCCAAATTATTATTTACCCTTCATTTTTTAATGTCATTACCAATCTTTTCCCTCCAAGACTCATAATATTCTTGTTATAGATCTTCAGATTTTAGTAGTTTCTAAAACATTTAGCTTTCTTTTTTTGGTTGTTGTTGTTTAGGCATATTTTAGGTATCTGCCTTAATTTAATTTTGGTGATACATGCTTGATTATTAAATCCAATTTTCTTGCTAATTGTGAGGATTTCTTTTTAATTACATTTAGCTGATTTATTCATTCTCCTCATACTGCTTGCTTTCGTAGCCTACTATCTAATTTGTTTTGCATCATTTTCTTTTAGAACATTTGTTAAGACTGAAGATAAATTTTGTTCTGTTGCCTAAGAGTTAATACAGGATTTTTATTTTTTTACTGTCATATCCATTGCCTGGACAAGTACACACATTTTCTTGACACACTCAGGAGTGCTTTGCCATGGTTTTTTTCCTAGGCCTAAGAGAGAGAGAGTGACTGCCCAGAGTCATCCAGATTGTATAATACAATGAATTAGGTATGTTTGACAGAGAAAACAATTACAGGTTATACTTATATGCTAAAAATCAGAGTATTTTACCATAGTAGTATGTATACTAACTTTAATACATAGAAATTATTGTAGAAAGGTTCAGGTAGTAAATGGCCTGTTGTTAGGAAAGAATGTTTGTTATGGAAAAATGGCTATTATAAAGTAAGATTGCGATTTGGACCCTTGTTATGTGAACTGGGTATAACAGGAACAGCATAGAGGTTGCTGCTGTGGGAATCAGATGCTTAAGAAGTGTAAATGGTGAACAACACAGAGGCTCAAGAAGGAATGAATGCTGAACATATGTGAATTAAAATGCAAAACTAAGTGATCAGTACCAAGAAAAAAAAATTCATTGAATGAACTGGTCACATGGAGAGAATCAGTGAGGAGTGAATGACAGTCAATTATATGAGATGGATGGGATGCATAAAGCAATAATAATTCTTTTTAATGTTCTCCTCTCAAAGTTAAATTTTAGCAAATTAGTACCTCATTCTGCATGAAGTTTATGCCATAATGAGACTCTGAATAGCAGTGTCTCATATATCTACAGTAACATCATCTTTATTTCCTGTCAGAATAATGACAACTCTACTATTCCCTGTTGTATTTGCTTTACAAGATATTTTTGATTGTTTGTTTGTTTAGCAATGATTTGTTCAACAAATGCCCATGCATTTCAAAGCAATAAATATTGTTGTGTGTGTTTGTTTGTTTAGCAATGATTCATTCAACAAATGTCCATGCATTTCCAAGCAATAAGCTGAAAAGCAACATCGACAGTATACCATACCACATGCTTTAACTATGGGAGTCAAAGAACCCCCCCAAAATCAAGAAATAATCTATCTGAAATCAGTTCTTAGGTATGGAAGAAAGAAAGGCATACCAGCATTGGGAAGGATTAATAGAATGCCAAATGTGTAGCTACTAAATGAAATCCAGAGACAAAATCTAGCAAAATATTAAGAATCCGAAAGAGTAGTTTGAATGGTGGAGGGTTATAAACTAAAAAAGGATGCAGTATTTGATTTAACTGTTACATGGTTCACTAATTTTGTATATATGGTAAATGTTGAAAACAATTAACATTTGTTCTGGACTGATTTGAGGGTGTTACCAAATACCATTGCAGGTTGGGGGGGGGGGGGTCACAAGCTGTATTCCAAATAGCCACTAGGGGGAGGTGTTCTATAATATAAACATTTCCTAAAATAGCGTAGTTTTGTAACTCAAAACAAATGCAACTTTGTACAGTACAGTACAGTAAATGGTTTGATGGAAGAAGGTCTGTTCTGCAATTTGTTTCTTGATGACTACCTTTCTTGGGAAGCCAAAAAGCGTGTGTAATTAATAATTAACCTGCAGTTGTTGCCTATCTAATCTGCAATTAATATTCAAAATGTGACTTCTCCACTTTAAATGCTGATAGGTGTTGGTAGCTGTGCTGATACATAAGAATACAATTGAAAAAAGTTTGAAAACAGATTACACCTATTCCAATGGTATACCAAGAATTTCTTCCCCAGCTTAAAACCAAGCCTAAACGTGAATTTTAGAGAGCTTCTGCTGGGTCAATATATTTTTGAATGTCTCCAAGGGATGGGAACTGACAGATATAAAAATTATCATTTTGAAGGCTAATTGTAACTTTGCAAGGAAATGTGCATGGCTCTTATTAGTATCATTGCTGATACTTTCAGAGAGAGTGAAACTACTCATGTGAGGGTTGCTTAAGGGGAAACTTTACCATCTTTAACCTGGCAAAGGTTTTCAGAAACACCCAATAAAACTCTCCACAAAAACTAATAAAATACAAACAAGACACGTCATTTGGCTTGACTCTTTGACTGTTTCTCTCTGACTCAGTTACAAAGCAATAATAATGAGCAAAAAAATGGCATGTTTCACTCCTCAGATTTTATTATGTAAACTTCCCAGCAGCTATAAATCCAACCCAAGGAGAAAGAGAAGAAACTCTGGAGCAGAAACTGGAAAAAAAAGAACAAAAATGTATTTTCTCACAAAGCAGAAGCCATCAGCATCCCGAAACAATGAAGACTACTTGACAACGTATTTCTGTGATCAGTTTTATGTTCATTTGTTTCTGTTTTAGATTGTGAATTGGAAAAAAAGTTAAAATATGTATCTGATAATGTGTTTGGATAAAACACAAAACATATTCTATTTGCTCTATGTTCTTGTGTAAAAAAATTTGCAGTTAAAATGTGAAGTTAAAAAAAAGTTCTGGTGTACATATTAATTTTACAATGTGAAGATTTACTTGGATTAATTCTAAAACCATTTTCTAGAGAAGATGGTTGAGAAGCAGCTGCACTGCAGCTCAAGGGGATCCTGGATGAGATGAATTATCCACACCTCTCCAGTGAATGTGAGGCCTATATACAGGACAGAAATGACATTGGTCATGCTTTTAGATGACCTCTGATGGAAGTGGGATCGGTTTAGTGCAGGGCTGTCAAACTCAATTTCATTGAGGGCCACATCAGGGTTGTTTTGACCTCAGGGAGCTGGGATGGGTGTGGCCAGGGTGGGCATGGCCAACTCGACATCACTTCTGTTGGGGGTGCCTATGATGGCCCAAGTGTTCTGCCAGCAGAAATGGGCTCCCAAGTTCCATTTTCACTGGCAGAGGGTTGCAGGAGGCCATGGCAACCAAAAATCGAGCTTGGGGGTCCGTTTTCACTGGCAGAAACACTGTGTGCCAATTCTTCACTGTTTCTAGGGTGGCCCCATGGGCCAGATCTAAGTACCCCATGGGACAGATCTGGCCCCTGGGCCTTGAGTTTCACAGCCCTAGTTTAGTGCATCCATCTCAGATACTCTTGACTTCTCAGTGGTCTTCAGTACTATCAATCATGATATCCTTTTGGGTTGGCTTCAGGAACTAGGGATGGAGGCTACAGTTGTGCTGGTTCACCTGCTTCCTCTGCGACTGGTCCCAATCGGTGTTGATAGGGAGCAAGAGATCCACCCTGCAGCCCTTGCTCCATGGGGTGCTGCAGGACTCAATGGTCTTTCCACTCCTTTTTAACTTCTTCATGAAGCCACTGGATGAAATCATCATTCATCATGAGATGAGGTATCATCAGTATGTTGATGACACTCAGTTTTATAACTCTGTGTGGTGATAATCACCTTTAAAGCCTTCCTGGGCATTCAACCAATTTACTTGAGGAACTACCTTCTCCCAATCACATTGACCCATCCCAATCAGTCAGGCAGGGAAGGTGTTTTGCAGATCCCATTGGTTAAAGAATTTGGACTGGTGGGATCCAGGGAAAGAGCCTTCTCTGCTGTCACCTCCATTGTCTGGAACACCTTATTCCCAGAGGTGAAGTGACCCCCAAAAGAGTTTTAAAACCTGGCTCTGACAGTTGGCCTGGGGTTTTAAGAGAGATATGAAACCTGGGTTGGTGGGTGATATGAGAGTGCTTCCTTCAGTTCTGTCATTTTTAAATAGCTCAGTTTTTTAACTTTGTTTTTAAGTCTGCTTTAAGTCTGTTTTATTTATGCTTTTATACTAAAGTATGTTTATTGTAAACCACCAGAGTCACTCAATAGATATGGCCAGTATAGAAATGTGATAAACAAATAAAATAATTTAATAAATAAAATCTATTTTAAACCAAAATTAACATCGGAAGAAAATAAAATACAGAGTGAAACTTTGTAATTTAATTTAACAAGCCTCCAATTAAGACTCTTCAGTTGCAATGGACCAAATTTCTATCTGGAGGTTACTTCAAAATAAAGTCCTTTGCATCAGAAAAAGAATTAATTTCTATTAAATGTATGTACTTTTCCCAATGATACTACTAACTAGACAAACCATATAAATTGTTACAAATATTATTCTTGGGTTATTTGCATAATAATGACACTATGCAAACAATATGAATCATTAAAATGATGTCATTTCTAATTTAACCCTGCCACTGGTCTGCTAAATCAAATGTAGCTCAATATGTAAATATACCTTTCAGATTAAGATTTCATTTCCATGTAGACCCTTGTCAATTTGTGCCATAAAATTACTCAAAGCCTGAAGAGTAAATTATTCTCACGAAACATATTTTACAAGGAAGAGCTTGTCTAATTATTGCAATCATCAAGAAATGAATCAGACCTTCTCTAAAATCCAATAATACAATAACATCACAATAGTTCTATGCCTATTTCAGGAACATCAAGAAATACATGGTTCTGAATTATGGAGCTGCAGTATACTTGAAGTAAAAATAAATATTTTTTTAAAAAAAGAGAGGCAAGCCTATTAGGGTATTTAGTTTTTAAGTGCCAGTCTTCTGACTTTGTTGGCAGCTTCAACCAACTAAATGTAGAATGGGATTTATTTAACAATTAGATGAAAGTGAAGACATAGAAGATCATAAATACCTGGATAAGTACAGAGATACCAGTGTAGTCAAAGAAAGTCAAGCCATTGCAGTCAAATATTAGATTGTGCTTTTCACTGGGATGCTGTTGTAAGGATGAACTTCTTAGATCAGCAAATGCAGGGTCTATATTCCCTTCTGGAAGAAGTACAAATTTCCATATGAATAAACCTTTTTCTAGAAACTGAAAAATTTGGGCCTTTCCTTCCAGAATGAATGCCAACTTGTGTTATTTTGGGTTTTCTTCCAGGTCGTGGACTCAATAAGTTTGTTAAGTTGCAGAGGCCATAGTATGAACAATGTTGCAAACATAAGCCGTTTTTCTAATTCCCACAAGGTCAGTGACATAGAAGAACTGAAAGATGAATAATCAATCCATTGCTCCTAACCCATGAAAATAAACAAGATCCAAGGAAATATTTGCTTTAAGTGTGGAGGTGTAGCAATAGCAATAGCACTTTTATGCTGCTTCATAGTGTTTTATAGCCATCTCTAAACAGTTTACAGAGTCAGCATATTGCCCCAACAATATGGTTCCTCATGTTACACCCTTCGGAAGAGTGCAAGGCTAAAGCAACCTTGTGAATTGAACTGCTGGCTGTTGGCAGAATTAGCTGCAAAACTGCATTCTAATCACTATGCCACCACAGTAATAGTCAGATACTAACACTATTAGATTATTCTAAGCGGTAGGATTGTTCCACTAAAAAGGGAAATACTGCTTCTGAAATTACTTTGGAGGACATGCTAGTCTGTGGTTATATCTTATTGAAGTTCCCACTTCACAATTGAAGAAGCTTCTTGGATGAAAAGCAAAACATTTTCAAGGACAAAAAAAAGCAAGGAAGTCCAGTTGTCTTTTAAAAAGTACTTTTGGGACTTCTCATCCATGCTTGTTGCTCTTTTACTCAGTCTCAGGAGTCTCCAGTTTTTAATCATTTAAGAAAAACTTTTAAGAAAAATCAAGTTTTTCTTCCACCACAACTTTTTCCTCAGATGCAATAGGGATATCGGCTATAAGTCTATAGTACTAAAGGGAAAAAAATCTCAATGAGAAAATAATGTGACAATACGTCTAAGTGAACCGATCTAGGAGTATAGTATACTTTACTTATGCTTTATTTTACTATATAAAATCCAATAAATTACAGAATGAGTTTTTTTTAAATCTTGTAGATTTATACCTAGAAAATTCCCTACGTTGCACTTGGAAAAACTTTGAGCCAACCTTGTAAATAAGCTCACAAAGATATTTTCCTGGAAGAATGTTGATTGGCCTCCTGAGAGTTGGCATAGGAGGGGCAGCAAGCTTTATATTCTTTTATAGCACGCCATTAAATTCCTATGTTGTATGTCAAGGAGAGTTTCTTTTTCCCCAATAGTCTATTTGGATTCTAGGCATCACACAATGGAAGAATGAATATTAGCAATAAGCAATAACAATAGTGATTTACAGAGTCAGCATATTGCCCCCAACAATCTGGGTCCTCATTTTACCGACCTCAGAAGGATGGAAAGCCGAGTCAACCTTGAGACAGTGAGGTTTGAACTGATGGCAGTCGGCCATCAGCAGAATTAGCCTGCAACACTGCATTCTAACCACTGCGCCATCATGGCTCTTATGTTACTCTTCTACAGCTTGCTCATCTTTGCATTCCTTGTCTCCTACAGCTTCCACATAAATTAATAAATAAAAGGCCCTTTAAATTAAATGGTCAATCCCCTCCTTCCATCAACTGAGGGCACATGAAGTACACTATCCTTCTGGGGGATTCATACTATATAGTATAATACTTCTAGGCCAGTGTTTCTCAACCTTGGTAACTTTAGGTTCTGTGGATTTCAACTGAACTTCCAACATTGCTGGCTGGGGAATTCTGGAAGCTGAAGTCCACAAATCTTCAAGCTGCCAAAGTTGAAAAATCCTGTTCTAGTCCTTTCCTTTCCTATGCCAGATAGAAGATATGTGGACAGCAGTAAATTGGATTCTTTCCCATGATGCAAAACCTGACAATCTCACTGAGGCAAAGGGGCAATCTAAAAACATGAAATATAAATAAATAAATTAACAGGCAAATTAAGCACTGATTATTTCTTGAATTATTCACTCACCATGGCAGTTTCCATTGGATAATGAAGTGAGCAATATGTTCTGTTCATGCTGAAACAAAAAGCAAAGCAGCCTGGTTGATTGCAATGCTATTTCTTATTTTCTGGTTCAAAAATGGTTGTTCTGACTGTTATGAATGCAGTGTATCTGCCTTGCTAAGAAACCTGACAGTTATTTTTTTCACTATTTCTGAAATCGTCAAGTTTCTTCATGATAGACCTTCAAGTACTTGGCTGCCAGAGGAACAATATTATCATTTAAAAGGGCATATTACATACAGATCAAACAAAAACAAAAGAGTCAATTTGAATACAGTTTCCCTGGAAGCATGTTTACAGAAACAGCTTTCCAAGAATTGCTAAGGCTATGGGGAAAATTTACAGCATCGTTATTACCTGGGATGTAAAACTAACCCATAATGAAAAATAACAATGAGAAAGCTGCATACTTCCCAAAGTTTTTATTATTAATAATTACTTGCAGCAGTGCTGAAACAGAGGCATAATCCAAAATCATTTGTATTTGATTTCTTTCATTCACTGGTAGTATCATGGGTGGAAAGTGTTGATTAATTTTAAACCTAACTAAGAGACTGCATGAAATAAGCCAACATGCTTCCCTTCAGATGTAGAACTATCAACATTCAGGCATATAAAATACATACAAGGTTGACTCATATGTATAATCATGTTACAAGATAGCATGTTTCTAGATAGTCTTCAGAAAGCCTCATATTTATATATCCCACTTTCCACCAACACTGATTCTGTTTTATTTCGAGAAATAATGGCAAACGCAAGGTTGCTCTAGTGAAATCAGCTCTTTTTATTTTCAGGATCAGTCAGAACAAGAACAAGAAACAGCCGTAATAAACCTCTATTTATACTATATACAAGTGTGTGAAGTAA
>JAEANM010013990.1:0-14182 GCA_017656035.1 Myanophis thanlyinensis | reverse complement strand
GAGAGGTGTAACATGGGAGCTCCGAGAAGCTCCCATAATTGCCCGCGCGGCCGCATTCTGCACCAACTGCAGCCTCCTATGCAGCCTTTTCCATAGTGACAATATCACTAATAATTCCTTTAGTTCTTTATCCTTCCATAATCTGTTCCTTTGGGGGGGGTCTTTTTGTCCACCTATGTTTTGTTGAGTTTTCACTTAAAAGTCTGTCTTGCATTCTCCCAATATCTAAGCTTCTATACATATTTTCTTTTTGGTCTGTTTAATTTTTCACACACTTCTGTTTCCTCAATTATCTTCACTGGAGATTGGAAGTGAATTATATTGTGTGTCTCACAAGCATGTTTGAATGTTTTGTGCAATTTTGCATTAGTCTACTGATAAGTGCCAGATCTGTAGCATATTACAGTGCAGAATTAAATTGTATCATCTGGATGAAAAATAAGTTGACACAAATAAGTGATGTTTTTCTTTATTAGGAATGATACTCTGTTTTACTCTGGTTACTCTACTCATGCTTGTTTAACCCACTGCAATTTGTTTACAGTCTCCTGTTACAATTCGGTCTCAAGGGCAGTCACACGAAAAGAAGCAATTTGATCTTCTCAGTGATCTTGGTTCAGACATATTTGCTGCTCCTGGTCCTCACGCCACAGCTACTGCAAATTTTGCGAATTTTGCACACTTTGACAGTCATACAGGTAATTTTATTTACTATCTTAGAGTTGACAGTGATAAATACATATAGTGAGTTCTCTTTGTATATTAATTTGTATGTCCATTGGACATTGTATGTCCATTAGTTTAATAATTAAATTATCCCAAATGTGTGCTTAATCACTGAAGGTTATTAATTCAAGTTTACAGAAATCTCAAAATAAAATAGGAAATAAGCTATGAAAACCAAACTTGCTGGCTTCTGTAATACTGGAAAGGATTTGAGAAAAAATGAGTCAAATTTCAGTCAAGGCCAAATAAAATAACATTTAAAATTATGAGATTATGAATCTTCCTAAATATAATAATCCAAGTATACAGACTTTAAGCAAATTAACTAAAAGATAAAATGTATAGTATATTATTATCATAGAAACAAAATTGACGTGAATAATTTATGATTAAAATTACATATGGTAATGTATTACAATTAATAAATAAAACAATAGCTATATGCTATTATGAAAGTAACAAAATATGATAAAATAGTGATAGCTATAGAAAGAATCCTCAACACAAAGAAACTGGAACTACAAATACTTGTGTATTTATAGTTTTTCAAAGTTTTTAGTTTTAGAGTTATGTGTAGTTCTGTGTCCTGCTTTTTTTTCTTCTTTTTTTATCTATGTTGTCTGATCTAACACCTTGGTCCTGCGGAAACATCGTTTCGTTTCACTGTGTACTGTATTGTATATTGTTGAAATGACAATAAAGCCTACTTGATTTGACTTGAATAAAAATGAAAATAATGAAGTATTCTATGCTAATAGGCTAAAAATTAAGACTGTTAAGGTGATTAGAAAATTAAACATAGTAGATAGAAATACAATCATGCAATTTAATAAGGAAGTGGTTTATTAGTTTTACTTAACTCTTCCCAGAAATCAGTTTCCTGCCAATTTTATATTGGGCAAGTTTAAATCAGAAATAATTACAAATACAGAATTAGTTTGGCTAAGAAGCTGTGTAAATATTGAGGAGATACAAACTTTTCAATCTCTATAAAATGAGCAACACAAAAGTGCTTGTTTGAAGAGTTACTAACTCACAAGGTCATACAGGCTCCAAGAAACAAGCTCTCATGTATCTATCACATGCTGTTGGTAAAGCCCTTTCTGTCTTTGAAAACTACTAGCTGTCCAAAATAAATCCCAAAGGTTATTTTGTCCTTTGATTATTGGTAAAAGGAAGATTGAGACTCTTGCTTAAATCAGTTTGGTGATTGTCCTAGTTTTCAAAGTGATGTAGATTATTCATAATAAAAGAAAAGCAGGTGGGAAGGATAGAACCTAAGAATGATAATAGTAGTCACAAATTTAATATATTTGAGGATATTAACAATATTAACTGAAAATGCAATGGGGGAAAAGTAATAAACAGTAATGTGAATACTCTCATGATTTGTACTCTGTTGCTTTATATGACTCACATATTGCTGTATATTTCTTTTAAAATAACTGATCAAGAGCACAATCCGTCATGATTTATAAAAAGATCTGATTGCCAGAACTAACAAAGAATCTAATATTCAGCATGTCAAATGCTTATTTTTCCTCTTTTGATTCTGACTGAAATTCTTTAAATCAGTTGTAGGGTTGGGTTGGAATAAAACCTTCCTTGTGTGTTTGTGTGTATATTGGAATGGATGGGAGGACTGTAATATGCTTTTTAAAAAGCGTTTTTAGCACAGAGTTCTGGTGTCTGGATCTCAGATGTATTTGAATAGCAAGATTTTTTTTCACTTTTTAACTTTGAGTTATTCAGCTACGGAAGATATATAAAAATAATAATGTGGGCTCTTAAGCATCCTCCCATTCTTTCAAATATTTCAATGTGTGAGTTAACCTTGATGATACGGATTTTTCTGTTAGTGGTACTAAATCCTTGTAAGTCCTCTCTTCCATGTCCCCCATTCACTGGGAATCTGTTACCTGATTATATAATGACTCGTTGGTTATTATATCTTTAAAAAGAAATCAGAGGAAGATAATGTCTCCCATAAATCATTATCCAGAGTTTGCAAACTGAATTAAGTCACTTTTGTTGAAGTCAATAGTTAACTAATATTAATAATCGTTAATAGTTGTAATTATTAGGTATTTATTTTTTGTTTTAACTTGTAAACTGCCCAGAATCATTTGTTCTATGAAATGGGAATCTATATAAATTAAATAACTAAATTAACATATAAATGAATATTCTGTGCATGCTGTTTATTAGTTTCATTTTGCATAAGCATTTCACTTTTCTGAACTATTCTGTAAAATGTTTTTTCAAAATCTGTTGTCTAGAAATTCTGTTAATGCATAGTCAGCCTTTACTTATATATTTAAAATGGATAAAAATGTAATAATCATAATATTCCTAACTCTTAGAAGAGTTCTAGGAGGCAAGTCTTTACTTTGGTGATGAGTTAACAATACAGGTAGAACTTACTTAGTGAACACAGTTGGCACCAGCAACTTAATCATTAAATGAAGTAGTCACAAAAGCAAACTATGACTGTTCTGTAGTCTTAGCTCAGCTTTTATATAAATGCAAGGATTGATCATAATTACTTTTTCATTACGGCTGTAACTGCAAAGGGTCACCAAATTAGGCAGTTACTAAATGAGGACTGCTTATATAATCTTATATTTAACTGTTTTAAATGTTATATTAACGATCTCATTTTTTACAATTAAAGCAATATTATATTAATATAATACACTATATCACATATTTATACTCTTAGATACTATATAGTTAGTAATCAGCTGACGGTGTTCAATAATATGAGAGGCTGTTTATAATCTAGATTGAAGTTTATAGGAGCATTTACTTATGCAAATGATTTAATATATCTTTATTAAGAAAGCATTTTGGATTTCACTGTATTTCATTATGTGATATATTAAATGTAAAGTTATTGTAATCATAATTTTCTATTTGTGTAGCGTTTCCAAATTTGAAAATGATTTATGTCTTAAAAACATTACTTTCTTTATGCAATTATATACATGGTTTGCTTGATTGTCATATGCCTTTAATGTTTTATGTTGCTTATTAAAACAATTCTCAGAACCTAAAATCAATAGAGTTATGCTTGGTAAGCTGTGAATATGTGAATACTGGTGGTTTAACAATTTCATTCATGCATTTTGGAGAAGTATTATAGAATTTCTCATTTTTAAAGCTTTTGGTCATATGACATATTTGTTGTTTCAGAAACACATTGAAATGTAATAATATGCAAAACTTGCACGCTGTTTTGGATTTTGCAAAAAAGTTTTAAAATTATAAAATTACTTTTTAGAGAGGATTTAAAATAAGTCATAGCTTTCCATTACCTCTGTGACAATGATAAGATAAGGTCTACATCTTAGGAGAGAAACTTTGTCCTCTTTTGCTAGTCTACAACTTTTAAGAGCATAGACTAACATGACCATTATTAAGAGATTCTAGAAGTGGCAGTTCGGCAATATCTGTAAAATCATTAATTCTCACATCTCTGTCATAATATACTTCAAATCAAATTATCTCAGTTAAAATATGTCATGTGGTCCGGATCTCATACATAATCCTGAACTCTTTTTTATGACCCTGTAGTCCCTATACTGCATATGTATAGGACCTCTGGTGGGATAGTAGTTAGAATGCAGTACTGCAGGCTAACTGCCCACAGCCTGGAGTTCAATCCTTACAGGCATGACTCAACCTTCCATCCTTCCAAAGTTGGTAAAATGAGGACCCAGATTGTTGGGGCAATATGCTGATTCTGTAAACCACTTAAAGGGGGCTGGAAAGTACTATGGGTCAATATATAGGTTTAAGTGCTATTGTTGCAATTATTATACTCTGGGTAGGGTGTCAGGAAGGGCATCTGTCCAAGATAGAGATAAGTGTAGAGTCACCCCAACTCTACACCGAATCTTGAATTATAATAAATATTATTTTGTTTTGAATTAGAACAATACGTGAATTCATTTTAAATAATAGATTTATGGCTTGCAAAGCACATCTAAATCCATTTTGGTAAGCTAAAAAAATAACATTATTATGGCTTAGCAATATGTATAACATGTTTTTCTTAAAATTAGTTTGTATGGTTTCAGAAAGAAAATTAGTATTAACCAGACTATAGTATGGGCTCACAAAATGGTTTTTTCATTTCTGTTAACAGATATTAGATTTAAAATATTTATATATAAATAGAATTAAAAGAACAGCCATTTCCATGCAAGATGAGTTTGCAAAATATATATAAGAAAATGTTTGTCCTATACATTGTACTGTACAAGTAGTATAGTTATCCTAAAGTATAGTTATCCTGTTCTGTTCAGTTTATCTTTGTTTTCATATCATTAACATATTTTTGTTCATTTGCACTTTACAGCGCAGAACTCTGCAAACGCAGGTTTTGCAAACTTTGATGCATTTGGACAGTCTAGTGCTTCGAGTAATTTTGGTGGTTTCCCCACAGCAAGTCAGTCTGCTTTTCAGCACCAAAATACAGGTAGAAATGCTCTAATCTTGTTAATTCCTTTAATATAAACTAATCTGGACACTATAGTTGGAATATTTCTTAGATCTCCTTGTATCTACTTGTCTTAACACATATAATCTGAAGCTTTGGGGAAACCTGAAAAATGAATGTTCCTTTTCTTTTGCTATACTTGGTGTGGGTTGTGTTCACGCATGAAGTACTAAATTATTCCTACACATGATGTAAATACTATTTATTGGAAAAATATTGGATCATATCTTAAGATAAAGAGTATTTTTTTCTCATGCAAGATACATTGGTTTGGCTAAACTACCTCATGTGTAAGGACTGTTGCTTTCTTCTTCTTTTATTTATTTTATGCTGTAATAATTTTTCCTGGAATGTTAATTGGTATGTCTTGAGCTGTGGGTGACCACTTTTCTGTTTCATTTTCCTTGTTTAAAAATGCTTAAGATTTCTTTTACATTTTTTGTTTTTCCTTTCTGTTAATTTTAACCCCTCACACAATTTCTGGCTGCCCAGCGTTCAGAACGCTTTCATCTAGCTGCAGTTTTGGTGACTTTACTACTTCTGCTTTCCCTGGCCAGGCTATGCGCAGTAAGTTCCACCAAGGTGGGAAACTCAGCTCATTTAATTTATAGTACCATTTTTCCTCATTTTCCATTGTGTCATGTTCAAATTTTCTTACTTGTTCTTTTTCAAAAGATGCTACCTAAGTACATGCTTGCTACAGGTATATTGGCTTACTTGCATTTGAGAATGTATCCCACCCAGTATAGAGCATAAAAGTCATAATTACAATGGTATTCTTTATGCAAATAAATGGAAAATACAATACAATTTTTAATATTTATGAAAATCTCAAACATTTTAGGTTACTATATAATGTAGTTCATTTTTTATATAACATTGATTCTACATTCCAGCCTTCTCTGCTGGTTCCTGCTCCTGTCTTTCGACTTTTAGTGGCTCAGACTTTTGGTAGCTGCTGCCAAATGCCAGATCGGCCTTTATTAATACCAGTTCCCCTTCCTCCACAATCTGACAATGGATGAGAGGATCAACCTAGAGTGTATCACCAAAACGTTCCTGCGCACTGGGGGAGGTGTTTCCCTCTTAGAAATGTTCCCACAAGGCATGACTCAGGGCAAGGGAATGGAATTATCATAGTTAACCAAGAGACTTGGTGGCTTTTAGCAGCACTGCTATGCAGATAACAGGGTCTGAAACCTGTTAAAAATGATAGTTGACTCTAAGAGATCAAAGGGGACTTCTGTTACTGTTCATCATCCCTGCTATGAGCTTTTTTATGCTATGGCCAAGTTGCTAGTAGAATTCCCAAAATTTAGCACTTGGGTAGTGAGGAGCTTTAATATGCCTTTCCCTGGTACACAAGGTAAGATTGGCTTGGGAGTCCATAGCCACTATACATTTCTCCCAGATTACTAAAGGTTTAATTCATGGCAGCAATCATGGTTTTATGGAATTGTTCTTTGTCTCCGGCACATACAGTTGAGGGATGTTACTGTCCGTTCTTGTGGTCAGATCACTCCCAGATAGATTTGTAGTTATCTGCATCTGCTCTGTATCACAGAATAGAAGAATCCATCTGATTGGTCCGTCCCTGTGCCTGATGGATCCCTTTGGGTTTCAGAAGAATTTAGAGTCTTGCACAGCTCAACTTTGTTCATTGCTTGGAACAAGGTGATGGCAAAGTCTTGTAACATATGTGCCTATAAGACTCTGCTGTGGATTTTGAAAAGTTTTTAGAGTAACTCTGGCAGTTGAAATGGAAGAAGAGAACTCTGGGGGGAAAACAGAAAGCATTTATTATTTTTCTGCTCTTTATCATGTCTACAAACAGGACTAGTAGCCCTGTTCAAAGTGATCTGGTCCCTCCTGGGCAAAGATGGATCTGAGGAACATCAGTAGGGATCTATAAAGTCTATTCAGTGCATGTTTTGGATAAGTCTCTTGGATCCACTCTGAATTGGATCAGCTATTTGGGTCTTTTGGGCTTGTGTTTGATATAGTGTGGCATGTTTTTGTAATATTTCTGATAAAATGAATGGGTCTTAGAGTGGGAAATGCAGCCAATTGAATATTAGATTTATGACCCTCGTGGTTAGTCAAGAGTTCCTAGGGGATGATATGTTGTTATATACACAAAGTAGTGAATGCATTCTTCACTAGATGATTATGACTAGAAGACTGGAAGGTAGTGTTTCCGATTCAGATATAGTGCTCAAAACATATTAATATATATGTATATGACTTTTGGTGGTATCAGTAAGGACACAACACATCCATGCTGGCCCTCCTTGGTCTTTCAGTGGTTTTCAAAACCACTGTATATAACATCCTTCTGGATGGACTTCAGAAAGTTGAGGTTAGGGGAAATTAGTTGTCATTTCTCTGGGACCAGTTCAAGTTGATCCTAGTGGAGAAAGAGATCCAGCCCTATCGCCCTGTTTGGAGCATCTTCAGGGCTTTACACTCTCACCTCCTGTTTAGCATTTATATGAAGCTGCTTGGTAAGGTCATCCATAGTCATAGGGTTAATATAAATTAGATGATGATATACAGCTATCCATCTCTGACCAGGACTGGATAAATGATGCTATCTGTTTTCCCCAGTGTTTGGAGGCTAAGTGAGGGCGGGATACATGGCTTCAGGTCAGCTGCGGTAAGATTAAATTGGCTGTGGTTTTTAGGATCCCTGAAGCTGGAGGCTTTCTGTCTTTAGTTTCTGAATGGAGTTTCACTTTCCCACACAGAAGTAGTATGTACTTTGAAGGTCTTCTTGTACTCATGGTTTTTGTTTGAAGAACAGATGACTACTGTGGCCAAAGGGATATTTGCACAACTTCATCCTATGCACTATAGTTGTTCAAAAATAGCAGCATAGGTGGGTGGTAAGTGCACCATTGTATGTACATGTAATACTACTACTCATGAACTGCACTGGCTTTGGGGTGTAATTTGTGATTCTGATTATTGCTTATAAAGCTCTTCATAGTACTGGTCCAGTTTGGGACTGCATATCTCTATCTGGATCTGCTAGTCTCATGAGAACCAAGGGACTGGACATACTTTAGGTTTCCTCTGAACTATCTATTGTGACCCTTCTCTGTCACAGGACCTACTCTTTGGAATAACATGACCCTTGAGTTTCAGATAAACCCGATTCTTGTTAGTGTTCTATAAAGTTTGAAACATTGGGTTTTTTTCTCCAGAGATTAGGCCAGGGTGTTTGATGAAACAGTCTGGTAAATGTTTTTGGATGTTGAAATATTTTGACTTCTGTAAATGCTATTTTATGCTGGCTTTTGCCATTTTTATTTTTATTGTTTGCCTTTTGTGTTTCAATGCCAGGTTAGTCACCCAGTATTACAATTTCCTAGTTAGGTGACCTTATAAATTGTGTAAATAAATAAAAAATGATATTCTGGGGTTAGAAAGCCCCAGAATGTGATATAGGGTTAAGGTGTTGAACAGGGTGGAAACACCAAGGCTGTAGTCCTTTCTTAAGCATAGAAATTGGCTTAAGATAGTTTTTGGGACTAGTTACTCGCTCTCAGACTTTTAGTGGGTAAATGAAAACATATATCTAGAAACCTGCACTGGACCAGAGTAATAGATTTTGACTCTGACCTTTAATGAAAACGCCTCCATCCAGCAGTGAATTGGCTTGGTGTTATTTATTCTAGCATATTAATACAGATTATTTGTTTTGATGTAGAACCCAGCCTGGCTTTTCAAATATTTTTATAATTTCCTTACCCAATCTACAGCCAAAAAATCACTAAATTTCCAGTGGATCAAGCCATTGAGACTAGTAGTGAACAGTAGTAAAATTCTTAAATTTTAATTGTTATATTTAACTGTTTAACTGATTTTAATTGATTTTTAAACTATATGATAATCTTAATTAAGACAGCCTTCATTTAATTATTTTAATAGATTTTAAATTTTTTACTGTATTCATGTTTTATTGGCTGTGCACCGCCCCGAGTCCCTAGGGAGAGGGGGCGGTATATAAATCAAATAAATACTAAAATAAAATACATGCTAGGAGTTATAGTTTAGTAGCATCTGAATGTCACAGTTTTTCACTTCTTATTTTTGTGGAAGAAGACTGCACATATTAATCTCTTCAAAGAGAGCTGTGTAATCAAGCACCAACCACTAGCATTCACTTTTGCAGTTTGAAGTTTCAAACATTGAATATTTGATTACCAGAAGTGGTAATGAGGATGTTATTCTCTAATAATTTAATTCACTCCTCTCCTCTTCACCTCTCTCTTCTGCTTTTAATTCTTCATAGTAATACAGAATTTAAAAATTACAAAAAAGTTAAACCATTCTAAATTGATATGAAGTGATATATTTACTTCTTAATTAGATAGTTTTTAAAAAAATTAAAGACATTGTGCTGTTTATTGGAATTTATCAAATATTGTTTCATTAAAGGAATTTCAATTTAATTAAGTTGCAGAAAGAGACAAGAGCCTAAAACAAAACCATGTTTGTGTGAATCATTGAGGCTAGTTTTGCTGCAACGTGTATTTCCTTCACTCTGCTCTGAGATTGATACGGCTAGGGAGTCCGGATTTGGAATTTAAAATACCTGTTTTAACCAATCAGGATTTTGGAATAGAAAAACTTTATACAATTAGCATCCATGGTCACCAGATACATTTGAAGAGACTTTCAATGAGCTTGAAAACTTTTTAACTTATTTTGTTGCAGGTGGGAGCGCTCGATCAGTGAATGCTAACTTTGCACACTTTGATAACTTCCCCAAATCCTCCAGTGCTGATTTTGGAGCCTCCGGTGGTTCTCAGAGCAACACAACTGCAGCCAGTAAAGCTGTAGTGAATAAACAATGTCTCCAGTCAGCAGATAAATACGCAGCTCTTGCTAATTTAGATAATATCTTCAGCACAGGGCAAGGTACTAATTCTTATTCTTTGACCTGTTCTCTTACACTATTTATCATGGCTATAGTTTGTTCTGTTATGTACTATTAAAAAAATCCATGAGATTTTTAATAATTCCTATTATAAACAATCAATACCATTATTATTATAAAACTTGCACCATGTGTCTTGCAAGTTTGAGGCATTGGAATTTATGCATAGTTATTCTGGTGAAAATAAGATTAATACAATAAAAAGATTGATATGTACTGTTTTTTCTGTGATGTAATGCATCAGAGGCTATTTCTGTTCTATCAGTTATTGAACAAGTTATGTATCTGAGGCACTGGATCTTTTAAAATATAGTTGCTATGAAGTTGAATGTCAGCACATGGTAATTGTAGTAATCATAGGGTTTGTGCCTGAATTCACAAACATCTTTATTCTGTTTGTTTATAAATTATTTTGACATTTATTTATGATGAAATTGCTTTAAAAAAATCCCTACCCTGTTATACAAGTAGTCCTCACTACCATGTTTAGTGACCAACTTTACAATGGTGCTGAAAAAGTAACTTGTTGCAGTGCCCAGCAGGCATGTGTAAGTACTTTACAACCAATGGGCATTTATGACCATTACAGCATCCTGTGGTTGCATGCTTTCACATGTAAATAGTTCTCAGCCAACTTTTGACCAGTCAGTCAATGGAGAAGCCAATAGTGAAATTATGAAAGGTAAAAAGTGAGTTATGATCAGTTTTCACACTTATGACCATTGCAGTATCCCCACAGTCATGTGGTCAAATTAGGTGCTTGGCAACCAGCATATATTTACAATGGTTGCAGCGTCCTGGGGTCTTCGGATTTTCTTTTGCAACCTTTTTAGGGAACTATTGACAAGCAAAGTCAATGGGGGAAGCCAGATTTGCTTAAAGACTGCATGATTCACTTTCAGTGACTCATTTAACAACCATGGCCAAAAGGTCATAAAATGGGGCATGAGTCACTTAACTGTCTTCTTTAACAATGGAAATGTTGGGATATATTGCGGTCATACATCGAGGACTACCTGTATATGGAGGTGAGTGAATACATAAATAGACAGATTGATATACGTTTCTCAGGGCAGTTCTCAGCTCTTCTTACTTGCAGTCTCCAGCTGTACTCTTGCAAGAGTGATTGTTTAATTAGCTTTGTTAAATTACCCTGTGTAGTTGTAAATCTATAAGCAAGATTTCCTATTACCTAACTATATTAGCTATGATTTTTAGAACTAAATAGTCCTTATCTGAAATATGGTAGTTCCTTCCTCTGGAATTTTATCTTAATTTAAATCATGCAAGTGTATTTGTCAAATCAAGCATTGTTAAACTGTTGGGGGTAACCAAGAAAAACCATCAAAACTTGCTTAGTTTTGTAATTGCTGGAAGAAAACCCTATAAATATATGGCACATAAAATTCACTTTAGGAACCTGAAGAATCTTAAAGCATATAATTATAAAGCATCCACCAGTCATAATTTATAGGATATTAAAGTTTACTAATCAAAAACTTGCAGCTATTATTGCACTACACAGTTATGTGGTATATAGTGCTGTATCTACTACATTTTCTGAAATGTAATTTTTTTCAGTATGTTTTCAAATTTTCAAATTTCAGTATGTTACTGAAACAATTATAACCATGGTTTCATAGAGAGAAAACATACACATACACACATATAATGTAATAATCTTAAATATATTACTGAAATATGCATTGAAAGAAAACAATTTTCTATGATACCAGTGGGAATGAAATGTTTTTGTTTGAAGTTTCCTGTTTCCAATGTGCAATTATAGTGATATTCTTTTTATTTTTTTGTACCATCAAGACAGAATCAGCACATGAATGATTATCCACATGGTTTTTACCTTGTGACAAACCATTCACATGTAGCAGCTATTTGTTTGGCTGAGGCCATTCTTCGTAACAGTTACATGGACAATTTTTTCTCTGTTCCTGGATTATAGAAATTATAGCTATGTTTTATATGTGAAAGCCGTAAAATGTGTGCAGAGCCTACAAGATTGTCTCTTGTGTATTTAATCATAAGTATATGCTGTCTGTAGTTGTGTGAATTAATTTAGAATTTTCCTGAATGGGAACTTTTGTACATCTTTTTTCCTTCTCAAAAAAGATGAATAAGTGGTGTATATATAAAATATTTGAAAAATAAGTTCTTTCCTTCCCAAAACATTTTTATTGAAAATGTGACTTTGTTTTTAAAATGCTTATTTTCTAATACTTCTAGAGAATTGGCTAATTTGTATTGTGAAATATTGTGTGAATGTTTAATGTACTTTTTTTCTTAGGTGGTAATGAGCAAGGAAATGGCTTTGCTGCCAGTACAGTACCTGCTGTGTCAGCTCCAAGTCAAATAAGTACCTCTTCAGACAAGTATGCAGCTCTAGCAGAATTGGACAGTGTGTTCAGCTCCACGGCAACCACTAGTATTGCATATACTGCCACCAGTAATGTTAGCAGGTACTCTTTCTTGATAAAAGTTTAATGTACATCATTTGTGTTTAAACAAAGCAAACATGAAATAGCATCATTTTAATGTGCAATTTTTAAAAAAAAAATTGATTTCCATGAGAGCCAACAAGAACAAACCATTATTAGAAGAGAACCATAGCTCATCTCCATCTCAAGAATTATATTGCCTCCATATTTTATCCTGAAATGAAAAATATACTGTTGCCTTCAAAAATACAGGTAGCCCTCAACTTACAACTACACTTGAGCCTAGAATTATGGTCATAAGTCATGGTGATCATTAAGCAAGATACCCATACAATCACTTACTAATCACAGTCCATCTCTCACCATTGTGGTCATTAAGTGCAGCACAGGTTGAGTGAAGCCTTGAGAGGCAGCACTGTAACACCTCCTCAACCCCATATGGCCTGCCTGGGCCTCCCAGGTCCTCCTGAGGCACTTGTGTTTAGCTTTCTCTCCTATGATCTAAGAATTCTCTCAAAATAGTCCTTACTTCTGGTATGCCTCTGTATACTGTAGAAAGGGTATGACGGATCAGCCTGTTCTTCTTCTCAAATGCAATTTTCAGAAAAGGTAATTGAAATGTGTCAGCAGAGCGGAGGCCCAAAGATGTATTGGGACCCAACTGGCTGGGAAATAGGCCCAAGGGATGGGATGGGGAGGAAGATAGGTGGGTAGAGTTGCTGTTGTGTATGCAGTCAATTGTAAGGGTAGGCAGATTGCCAAGCACCTAATTTTGTTCAAGTTTTCACGGGAGTACTGCAGCAGCCATAACTTTGGGTATAGGTCATAAGTCCCTTTATTGAGTGCCATTGTAATTTCGAATGGATGCTGATCAAACAGCTGTAAGTTGATAACTACCTGTAATAGCTCAAAAGCTTGCCAAAAATACTGTCAAGTTACTCTACTTTTCTATGCATATTACTGGTTACCTGGGGGTCATAGTTTTTAATTTTATTTAACATTGTTTTGAAAATGATTGCAAATCAAACCAGATTGTCTCTAAAGTTCAGTTAAGATGAATTTTATGTTTATATATACATTGATTAGGTGTAAAAGTAAAAATATTGTACAACTGATGAATATGAATTATTTCTAGTAGTGCTTTTGGAACAGTTCCAGTTGGTGCTAATACACAGACACAGTCGGCATCATCCAGTGTTCCTGCTCAGTTTGGAGGTATTATATTACTAAATAATCTTTGTAAAAAAATATCTGATAGATTCACTTTTCATGATTATATTTTAGCATGCATCCACCAATAGGCATAATAAATGCATTTAAACTAAGACACCTCTGAGACAGTTTGTATCTGTTCATTATCTAAGCCAGTGTGCTTTATATAATAAACAAAATAGAGGGACTTCTGGTGGGAAAATGATGCTTTATTGTTTCCAACACTCTTGGAGACAACATCATAGATGGTTTTGTTCACTGCACAGCAGGAACGTCTTTTTTCTTCCTTTTTAAAAAAATAATAATTTTATTTTATTTTTTAAAAAACACAAAACAAAACAT